>VXAA01006101.1:40517-58076 GCA_013399115.1 Anseranas semipalmata
CCTTCTCTTCCCTTCCAGTCCCTTCCCTTCCCTTCCCTTCCCTTCCCTTCCCTTCCCTTTTTTCAGTATGCATGAATATCACTTACCAAAATTTCTCTAAATCTAAAGTTCAAGAGACTACACTATCTATTCCAGCAGTGCTCACATCAAAGATTCAGCTATTTGAAAACAAGCATATAATTCAGAGACTGCTCACATACTTTGGACTCAGACCTATGCTTGGAGCTCAAAGATTAAGGTGAGGAAACCTGTATCAGAGAACTTTAAAAGTGCAATTATTCTTTTCTTCAGGAACAGCTATTCTTTATTTTTGGTCATGCTTGTTGCCCAGGTGACAGTTTATGCAGTGATCAGTCTTCACCAACATAAAGCATTAGCATAAAACTGTATAGGTTTAGCACTAAATACATACAGGCTTATGGGTTTGCAAGTTTTTTTTTTTTCTTCTTCTTCTCATAGTTTCTCTATTTTTCATCTTTCTAAAATGTACTGTAAGCAAAACTCAGGTCAACACAGACCATGCTCAAGGCCTCTGCAATGTGAACAGACTCAAAATAGGGTTTAAGTCATGTAAAAATTTTGGGCTGAGTTTCTGGATAGTTGAGAAGAGTAACAGTAAATTAATGCAACTAGTGAAGATTATTCGCATGACTTTTTTTTTTTTTTCCAATTTATTCACCCCTTTTGCCAATGATATAAAAAAGAATGCCAGCATAGATCATTTGTGCATACAGGTGCAATACAAATAAAAAGTTTCCTTTTATTTTTTCACCTCTACTTTTACACTTGCTCATTTACAAAGCAGCCATTTTCCTGTTGGATCAGACATGCCGGTGTCCTCTGAGGCTCTGGGCACTGCTGTGTTTGCAGGACTCAGGACTCTTAGTCAGGCTCCAGCAATGCATTACATTCTAGGTCTTATCCTAGAGAGGAGAAGGAAGACAGAGGAAATGGCACAGAAGGAAAAGAACTAACTTATCTGAATTATCCACACCTAAAGCCAGTCCTTTCCTTCTGCTTTGCACTGCCAGAATGGCATAAAGTGTCTGAGTTATGATCCGACCCTAAATACCTACCTTTTCTCACTTGATCAGGAAGTCTTTTGTCATGAAACACACTGCTGAAATTAGGTACCATTTTCTCTGTGTGTGTAGTCAGACACTTACAGTTTCCATGTTTTTCCTGATCAGTTCATTCTGATCTACAAGAAAGACATTGCTGTTTTGGGTTAAAAAAAAAAAAAAAACACTATACGCTCTTAAACATAAATGCAGGAGTGTTTCCTCCTTTTGGATTCGTTGGCATGTTTTGTGGCACACACTCTCTATTGCTTTCATATTAAAAGGACCTGTATCTCAGCTGACCATAGCTCCCAGGATCACAGTGGAAATCTGAAATACTTTCTGTAAAATGCTACTTTCAAATTTACACTCATTGTACAGTCAAACTCTTTCAAGATGTAAACTAGGCATAACATAGATCAGCATAAAAATAGACAATAAGTAATATAATAATCAAGTATATTCATATACAGTAACCATCTGTAGCCTTCTGACCACATTTGGGCTCAAATCAGAGTCCTCTGAAGCATATAAATATTCTTTAGCACATGGTTTTTCTTTGGATCACTTTTCTCTGCCCTTAATTGGTCCTGCATGCATGCATGCATGCAAAAAAAAAAAAAAAAAAAAAGAGATATTTTTTGAAGAAAACTAACCACTTCTCCTGGGCGTGTTTTCTTTTTATATGTACATAAGAGACTAGTTGACTCAGCAGCTGTTTTTCATTTCATTTAACTTTAACTTTCAACTTTAGTTTCACCTGTGTGTGTCTCTATAATTTATGTGAGAACTGATTGCAGATACTGCTTGATTTAGGAGTATCCTATCTGCCAACAGGCTAGAAATAAATTTATTCTTAAACACTTCATTTAGAAATTGCTTGCCCAGTCTTTCCACAAGACAGGATAATTTGGGGATGCTTCAGTCATCTAACATTGTCAGTGCATAATGCTTAGCACTTATTTTGAAAATGCATGTGTAAAGCTTATGGCCAGAAGATCAGAAAAGGAACGGGAAACTCACAAAATCCATTTCTGCTCTCCAGTCCATTTTGTAATGAATCTAGATTGTAGTGTTGGTACAGAGAGCTTTGTTGGCAAACTGACCTACCCCAATTTCCCTAATGATACCCATTATTCAAAGTTATTGTGTATGAGCTTAGGATTTCAGCAGAAGGTTTTCCAAAGAGGTTCCCAGAGGAAAACAAGTTTCTATCTTGTAGATGAGATCATTTTCAAAGTACCAATATTCTCAATGGATCCCAGGTGTTCCTGGCTCCCTTTGTGTGGGTATGTTAAGAGACAACATGATGACAAATATGACAGAAAGTTTGATGCGAGAGAGAACTCAGAACTGCAGCAGCACTAGTGGACAAACTGAAGGAAAGGATCTAGGCATCTTCTATTAGACACATGGGTGAATAAATGAGGACAAGTTTTAACACTTCTTGGCATGACCAGGAAAAACTGCAAAGACATAGGGGACTCCTCTGCTATTCAATTATACCTTTCTGGAGCAACATGAAGAGTATATTAAAATCCTTCTTTTATGTTATTCAATATGGATCATTTAGGGCTGCAGCACTCAATTAAACAAATGTCTGCTAGGCCATTTTGTGCCGTATAATTGTCCAGAAAAATGACTATCAGTGAAACTGGTAGATACCAACAGATAATTTTCATCTTCTCTTTTATTAATAAGAAAAGAATGTAGTCACAGAAGTAATCATATTTTATTTCCTCAAAGTCCATTCCTGTGACAAGTTAAACTAATGATCATGTTATTTTATCAAATAAGTTTTCTCTCTTTGGATATAATTTTCAAGTACGTGCTAGAAGGGTAATTCCTCCTAGTTAGAAACAGTTGAGGAAACTTTTTGATTTTCTAGTGTTTTATTTGTAATCTCAAGCCCTATATATTTTAAACTTATACTAAATTTCACAAATCCAGATTAAAGGTTCATCACACCTTTTAAAATAATCAAAGGCTAAACCCATTCACAGATATAAGTTATATAAGTTATATATAAGTATGTAGAAATATATGTTATATATACTAGTTCAGGCTAGAATATCTATCTATCTATCTGTCTATCTATCTATATATATACACACACACACTAGTTCAGGCTATAATTCTCCAAGGTAGTCATTCTCTGCTTCAGTGGCTCCCCTGTATACCTGGATAAAAAGGAGATTTGTCCCTACGCAAGCTTTTAAAAAATCCTTAATGCTGAGAGTTATCTGATATTGTATTACATAAATATCAGGAGAAACTAGTTTTCATAGTCAGAGAGAAACATTTTTTCTTCTTACATACAAAAGGCTATTTTATAATTGTCTTTTATCAGTATAGGATTCAGAGTTAGCAATTGACTCATTTGGTGAAATGAAAGGCTTGTCAAAAATAATGGTGGGGTGTTGTTTACTCTGGACAGATGCTTTTTGTTGTTAAAAGCATCACCAAGATATTTGATGGACAGCTGTGGGAGAATCAGTATCTTTAATACAGGAAATACATCCTGAGGAGTAAATTTGGGAAAATATTACACTACAATGAATGGGGGCTGATATGTCATAACTTAACCAGTATGCGTTTATGAATCCTATCGGACATTGCCCATATGAATGCAAAAACATTTTGTTAGAAAAGCACAGAAATTCAGCATACATAGCCACTACTTTTCAGTAATCATTTAATCTTAGAATCGTGGAATAATTTAGGTTGAAGAAGACTCTTAAGATAATCAGTCCAACCATCAACCTAAAACTACCAAATCTATCACTAAATGATGTCCCTAAGCACCACATCCACATGTCTCTTAAATACCTCCAGGGATGGTGACTCTATCACTTCCCTGCATAGCCTGCTCCAATGCCTAACAATTCTTTAATGATAGACCTAGTCTCTCTCTTGGTCACTGAAGGCAGGTCTGTGAAGTGCACTTTCCACAGTGTCAGTGCCAATGTAATTGGGGACCAATCTATAAAAGGAGTTATCTGTTAAAGTAAAACAGTGGGAAACCTTTAGAAGGCAGAAGCTTGGAAAAGTTCAAGGATTAGATATGATGTTGCCAGCCCTTACATTCTTTTCTGGGAAAAAGAAGGAGATAGGGAAAGCTTCCCTTTATACTTTTCCTGGTTTCACAGAAATGGTGATCCCTAATTGTATAGATCCAGGTGTATTAAAGGTACTATGGTTATATTATGTCCTGTCACCAGTCCTGTGGTTTAATGTTTATTCTTTCAATGCTTCATGTGGCAGCATCAAAGGCAAATCCTCCTTATTTGAAATAACTCTGAGGAGGAGATTGAGCTCTGATATGTAAGGGATTTATGTGCTCATGATACAGGGATCAAAGTACTGAGAATTAATGTATGTGAAAGACAGAGTTCATGAGAGATCTCTGAAGAGAAAGGAGATCTGTGATTCCCTCTGCTGAAGAGTTGAGGGACTGACTGTTGAGAGACAATTTTTTTTAAGGTCAAAGAGTAGTCATGCAGACTTGTCTGTGAAGGGACTGCAAGATCTGTTTTCTTTTTGTGAGGGCCCTGAAAACTTGACTTCAAAGAGATTGTTCCTTCAGGGGATGTACACGATTTACTGAGCTTCTATGTGACCTGTGAAAGTCACATATATTTGATGTAGAATAAGACAAACCAAACCATTCTAGCTGAGGGAAAAGCTGAATGCCTAAGTATAATATGAGAAATGGTGGCAGCTATTTCTCAGAAAGAACATGGTAACAACTTTCCCTTTGGGATCCCCGTACTGGGCACAGAAGAGACACACGACAACACATAAGGGTTTGTGATTACATTCACTTTTCTGTAACTTCCACTTTTTTTGTAAGGACATTATACAACTAACAGGTTTTAGGGTGCCTCTTGGCATTTCTAGTACCTCCTTCTGCAAGTAAGATCAGATTGACCCAGCAGGCAACTAATTTTTTCTCTATCACACCATGGACAAGAGAGATGGAGACCAAAAAGTTGTATGTCAATGTGGGGGCTAGGTTTTCCTTCAATAAATGTAGAAAAAGAATCTGTAATCTAGGATACACAGGCCCAATAAAGCACAGGCAAAAGAAAAGCTGGCTCTAAAGCTAAGTGGTCTGGGCTCACAGTTTCAAGAAGGTAGATCTATTCTACTCTAAATCACATAATATCTCTCTCACTGGATTATTTTCCTAACTGTGAGCCTCTACTTTTCTCTTCTGATGTGATATTTCTGAATAATTTCCTCTATAGACATGGTTCAAACTATTTTTATGTAAATGACTCAGAGTTCTCACTTTTCACTTCTGAACACTCTCTTCTGCTTAATCCATCATTTATCATCTTAATTTTATCATGTTATCATAATGATTTTCCTATTTTCTTTTAATAATCCTTGGGGGACTGTTGAAAATAGGATTATTTATATGAATAAGGCACTTGGATTTTGACTTTGATCTCATCTGTGGTTTGAATCTGAGAAGGACAAAGTACAAGACTTCCAATCAAGGAGTTGCAATATTGTTCTGTAGCTATTGTAGCTCTGTACATTTCCTTTCTTGTAAAATATCTAAAGAAAATATGCAAGGCACAATTGTGCATAAGTTGCAGCGGGTCTTATACTCATTTGGTACACACTTTTGTTATTGCAGACAACCAAGGCATTCATTGAACTTCTCCCCCAAGTTGTTTTTTTTGTTTGTTTGTTTGTGTGTGTGTGTGTTTCTTTGTTGTTGTTGTTGTTTTGTTTTGCTTTTGTTTTTTGTTTGTTTGTTGTTTTAAATGTAGTGGTGCTCAGAAGGAAAGATTTTCCGAATTTCATTTCTCTGACTAAAGTTAATCCTAACACATGGTCTAAACTTATTCACAGCCATCCTATATCTATCTATTTTGAGTCTGTTTTATCTCATAGTCTAATCTTCTTCCCTGTGCTAACATTTAGGTCAACATCCTGGTACAAACTCTCCAAGGCTCTAGATCAGCACAGCCTAGCAGCAGGACATGTATTACCTGAACTAAATGCACAGAAGTGTAGCACTCATCTCCCTACCATAAAAGCAGCCCTGAGTAGTGACAGGACCGCACATGCATATCCGCAGCAGTAAACGGGTGGTAACCAGCAGTTAAATCTACACATCTAAATATTGTTAATGATTCTGAACCCTCAGGGCAAATAGCACAGAGGGATTTGTAACTGCTACCTTCACAGCAAGCTGCCATACCCACACTATCTAGTACTTACTTACAAGGGGCTCCTGTGAGTCAAATGTAGTTACCCTGTGAGTATTATATGGTGGCCCTGCTATTTTTTATTTTTTTTTCAGCAGTTGAAGCTCTCTGGAACATTGTGAAGGCTGTGTTGCGGTGCATTAATGTGGTATTTTTAAACCATAACATTGAAGGTGTATGCCACTTATTGGATGGTCTATCATAAGAGCATGTGACAGTGTTTAAAGCCTGCTGGGGTAATGTTAAAAGATTACAGAGCATGGCCTATCTGAGACACACAGTGAATGCTGGAAGCAGTCATTGCACTTAATTGTCACCAGAAATACACCTGGGTTTTATTCCAAAACAGTCTAAAGGTTTCCTCCAAAAGAAATCCTGCAAGTGAATTAGCACTTCTACAGTGTGATTCATTGGGTGACCAGCACTGAGGAATTAACTGTGCTAATTAAAAGTGCGGAATCACTCATATTCTCTCAAAGTATCCTGTCAATAAGCAAAATTAGTTGTATAAAGAGGACATTCTAGAATTTGTCAAAACAGCATATAGCAGTTCACCAAATAAGGTCCTAAGTCATGGTAAACTGTCCACACCATCAGAATTTTTATTTTTATTTTTATTTTTTTTGTGTTGAGAATCTGAATGAAGAACAGCAGTGCTCTGCATAATTGCAAAAAATACTGAGCTTGGGGAACTATTGTTATAAGACAGTAATGGAAGAATCTCAATCTCAAACACAAAGAAAGAATTACTGAAAGGCTAGTGAGCATACTGATGATACAGTGTGCTGAATTTAGGGTGGTTGTTGTTGGAGGATCTGATCTACCAAGTCTGAAGCAAAATCATGCCACTTGACCTCCCCACTTTTGTTTTCTTAGACTTTTTATTAATTACTACTACATTTTCAGGTGTTCTTCATATGTAAAAAAAGACTGTTGTATATATATCCACATATATAAATAACAAAGTCAATCACTTCTTTGCAAGTTTCTTCTGTTTTTCTAGTCATGATTCAATTTCTTAGGCACCAGAGATAGTTCATACAGTGTTTTACAACACTTTTCAGAAATCTTGATTTTCAAACATTGATGACCAGCTTCATCTGGTCTCAAGATTAGAATTCATTGTCTTATCTAATGAGCTTGACCTTGCATTTGTAACTAGTTCCAAAAAAATTGCCATGTTTTTATTGGCTTCCTTTTGAAATTACACTTATTTTATGGATGCCCCTTCTGGAGGTCTTTCACTAACTGAAAAGTTTAGAACTTGTATCAGTTTGTTTGTCCTCTACAATGACTTCTTTATTTCAAACCAATACTAGAATGAGACAAAAAACACCACCATCACCACCAACAGCAAACTATTCAATAAATGAATAACTTAAAGGATCATTTCTTTTAAAAAGATGGCTGTTAAAAATATTAAAAGAAAATCTTTCTAGTCCAGGGAAAACATAAAAGTGAAATGTATTAATTAACTGGGTAGAAAGAACATGTCTACTTTGATTTAATGATGGAAAAGCTATTTTTTTTGTGTGTGTTACCAGATTTATTTTGAAAACTTGGATGAAATCCAGTCAGAATTGAACAGTGTGCTTCACTTCATAGTAAGGAAGTAAATGTCAAACAATGGATTTTATCAAGGCAATTGCTTTCTAATAAATACACTTCAACATAGCTTTGTTTAAAAGCTTTAATGAAAGAGGGAGATATTGGTACACGTATGGAAAAAAAAAATAATGCTCACATTTTAGCAAGATTTATAGCTGTGGGATGTGTACTTTCTCATTTCAGATGATGAAGGAAAAATAGCATAAGGTAAATAATTTTTTTTAGTCAATAAAAATGAAAATCTAATTCAATTAAATATTACCATTATTTTTTTTAATATTAACTACCTTAATCCATGAATTATTAAGTCCTAGCTCATTAAAATACTTAACATGTACAGTTTAGTTCTATAATTTAAAATCATAAATTTGAATTGAATGGCCATACAATTGAATGGCCATACAATAGTCGAATAATTTAGCTTAGAAGGCATGCTTTGAGGTCATGTAGTCCAAACCCTTACTCAAAGCAGAGGGGAAAAAAAAAGCCTTAACCAGCTGAATTCTAAATATCTCCAAAGATGGAGATTCAACTTCTCTGGGTAGCCTGTTCCAATGTTTGACCACCCTCAAGATAAGATTTTTTTTCTTATAATTTGTCAGAATTTCCTTTTCTTCAATTCATGAACATTCCATATTCTCCTTCTCCTGTGCAAATCTGAGAAGAGTTTAGGTTTTTCTTCTCTATAACCAGCCACTAAGTAGTTTAAGATGACAAACAGATACACATACCATACCATCTCCTGCAAAAGACTTCTCCAGGCTCAACATAGTTCCCTCAGCATCTCCTCTTATATACGGTACCCCAAACATCTAGCCATCTTGGTGGCCATCTGCTGACTTGCTTCAGTTTCTCAGTCTCTCTCTTGTACTGGAGATCCAAGACTGAAGACAGCACACCAGGAACAGTCTTAAAAAAAATGTCTAATAAAGAGTAATCATCACTTCCCTCAGCCTGCTGTTTCTGCTTTTTCTAATGCATCCCAATAAGAGGTTAGCTTTCATCTCTTCAAGGTCACATTTCTGACTCACATATCACGCATCCAGCAGGACCACCTGGTCCTTTCCAGCATAGCTGCTCTGTAATCAATATTCTCTGTAGGCAAGATAATCAACTTGATGGGTCCTTGGGGTGCATCTTAGATGACTGGATAGAGTCTGCCCTGGGGTCTTCATGTTCCTGTCATTCATATCAAGTTCTTGGAGTATGCTGCTCCCTACTGGCTCATGTTTCCTTTGAAAATGAGTCACTGGGGAACTATATGAGAATGGTCTGTCTATCATGTCCTCTTGCCTTGGTAATTGGCTGTGACATGGCTTGGACCAAGTAACTTAAAGGTAATAATACTAAGTTTACCCATCTAGATAAAGCCTTTGACTTGGGCATATAAGCAATCTATTCTGTAACACTGTAAAGCAAGCACAACTATGAACAATTAAAAGCTTGTCAGAACTCCCTAGTAACCCAAACTTCTAAAAATAGAATAAATAATAAATTAGAAATTGAGGTAGTTTGCATTTGAATTTATTTTATTTTATCTCATTTTATTTATATTGCTTTCAGGTAAGCCAAGAATGACAACTCATTTTTGTTTTCAGCATAGTTTTATACATACTTTTAATAAATTTAGAACACGTGATTCAGTGACACTATGTACTGAAAAAGAAACCGCTTATATATTTAGGTGTAGGAATGTATCAGAATAAATATTTGTCTAAAGGCTATACTGTAGCTACCCCCTGTAGCTGGGGCACAGAAGACAAACTTCTTGTCTGAGAAGAGGGAACCAGGGTTGCTGTTGTTGTTGTTGTTGTTTTTCTCGCCCACTTTACTTTGCTGCTTTATAAATTGACATGGGGTAGCCTGCATCAGACCAAGATATTATAATTCACCTCTTTTAAGTTTTCTCAGGTGCCTTCATTTTCTGCCTCTTTCTCTCTATGAAATTGGTCTGCATGGGTCCAATACTTCCTGTGCTCTCGCTGCTTAGCTTAAACACAACATAACTAACTGCCTAAGCGTACCTTCAGTGGAACATTTGTGACACCTTTTGGTGCTGTACATGCTTTTTAACAACTCTTTAGTACTGTATATGCTCAATTCTCTGTTAAGGGAACCCTCCAACTCCTTGAGGAGCCTTTGCATTTGCATTTAAAAGTTACTGAATAAAATTCATAAGAAAAATTGGAAGAACATACCAGACACAAGCACTTCTCCCTCCCAAGACAGTCTCACTGGCACTAAGCTACAAAATCAGACTTCCTCTTGTTTAGTTTCTCTCCTACCCAATAAATGTTATATTCTTTTCTGCATAATGGTAGAGCTACAAGAGAGAGTACTTCCTAATGTCTGTCTAAATTGGCTTCCAAAATTGTTAAAAAGCCTGTGAATTCCCTCATATCATTATATGCTGATTGCACAGCAGTGCTAGAGACTATACTAAAGATAAACTGGATTTCTTTTTTCCACATGTCTATGTGAATAAGAAATAAAGCTTTTCACTACAATTGCTTTATGCTGAGATGGAACTCCCCACAATCAGGTGTAAGCACATTCAAAAATCTGTAAAGAGAAAAGCAATGAAGAAATGTATAGTAGAAATTGCACTAGTATGTTTGTTGTAATAAATGAAATAATTTAATACATCTCTCTATCAGTAAATGTTATGATTCAGTGCTGTTTCTTCAGCTTTTAATAATACCAGAAGAGGAATACATACATTAAATGTAGGATTCACCTTCACAGAAGAGACAATGCTTCAGCCTCTGGGTTTTATTTACAGAAACGGAACTATTTGTCTATATATATATATACCTTAGAATCAAAAAGAGAGGAAAAGACTATGTAACCTAACTGGATATTTGTGGCTGCCTGTAATTCTGTTAAAACATAGGAAAGAGCACAGTTAAGGGAAAACTTATGGGATAGGTTGATATACATTGGATGGTCTATAGCCAGTATACAGAGTTAAATGGAGGTTTTGAGTCAGGAAGAAGTAGATACTATAAAAGCACATAATTAATAAAGAATGTATGAGCTTGACAGAGATGGTAGTATTAATGAGGATTTGCATTAGTATAAACGAAATCATAATCCTACCAGTACATTGAAGCTCAGTGGATCCAATATGCTTTCTAGTTACAATACACATCAGCCTTGCAAAAAGCTGTCAATTACAGCTGGTAAGTAGACTTTCTATTCTGAATTCTGCAGGCCACTGTAAGAACATTATCTTCAACACTCGCAAACATTTAATTCCTTCTGTTATTTCCTCCTTTCATTGCCTTCTCTTAGACAATTTCCAGACAGACTCTTATAAAAGTAGAGACAAATTCAGTTGTATTTAGCTTATTAAAAAGACTGAAATTGTTGTGTCACATTACACATCCCTAAAGTATACTCTAACTCAATAAATAAATAAATAAATAACCAACCAAACAGAGACTTGTAACACTATCTGTTTCATTATGCCAATTTCACTGTCACAGAAAGCCACTTTGCCTTTTGCACCAGAGACACATGCTTAGAATCATTATATTTCCTTCCATGTTCTTTAGTTACCTCTCCCCACATACACACATAAAAATGTAGCCTAACAAATATTAGTTTTTAAAAAAATCTGCACAATTTTACATAAACATTTATAAACATGAGGGTTCACTCCATCTATCTATCTATATATTAATTATTTAAAGCTTATTTTAAATTATTTAAGTCATACTAAGAAAATGGTACTATCACTATGAAAATGATTTGCACATTCTGGAGACTAGTGAATGATTTTTTACAATATTGCACTTGATTTCATGCCATGGTACCTATTAATGTTTTAGGGACAGCTGATCCTGCTGGAGCTTTGGGTCTCTAAAACTGTATCTGATTGGAACACCAACTAAAACAAAATTACTCTAAAAATCAGATCTGTTGGGTAATT
Source organism: Anseranas semipalmata (assembly GCA_013399115.1). Taxonomy (NCBI): domain Eukaryota; kingdom Metazoa; phylum Chordata; class Aves; order Anseriformes; family Anseranatidae; genus Anseranas; species Anseranas semipalmata. Next base: position 52,346 of record VXAA01006101.1, read on the forward strand.
TTTAAACAACTGTCCCTGCTGTTTCTGCTATTTTTGTAAAGCTGGATCTTTCCTTGATGAATGAATCTGATCTTATATTCCCAACTATGGAGTAAATGCCCTTTGGGATTTTAGTAATGTCACCTTCTTTTCACTGTCTTTGAGATACGGCTATGGGTTATTTCCCTGATCTTCTCCAGTGTCCTCTTCTACTTCACTCTTGATTCAGTTTCATTGCTCCTAGTATCTTCCTCTCTCCACCTCCCCCATGCTGCACTCCAGAAACTTCTTTCAGCTAAGCATTCTCTTTTATTTCAGGGATGGTGATTTCTGTTAATCTCTTCTTCCTTTCACAAGTTTTCACCTGACCCAAAGGGGAAAGAAACTTACAATTAGAAGACTGTAAATCAGCAATTTTCTTTGTACTGCTCAATTACATTATTTTAATACAATATAATATCCATTTACAATAAATTCTGAGCAAATATATATCTTTTGATACAACATGAGAAGAGATATTAGTACCTCATACTAACCCATAATCAGGAAATAGGACTAATATCTTTGACTCATTATTGGCTGCTAGTTGAGATCAGACATGTCAGTAATCAAGCATGTTAGGATAAGAAGGAAGATCTCGGGAAACTGCTTGCAAGGAACCCCAAATTACCTTAATTTAGTGACTTTCATGATAGGATAGAACACTATAAGACAAGTTATGACTAGACAAGAAAAAATAAGATTACACTTTGATTGACTTTTATGAGAATAGGGATAATGAACGTTAAAATTTTCTATTTGAATCAGAATAAACTTTGAAAGCTTCATAATAGCTTGATACTGCAATGCAGGATTTAAAACTGATGTGCTGAAATCAACATTAATAAAACCAACACTTTTTGTAGTGTAAAAAAAAAAAAGAGAAAGGAAAAGAGATGGCAAAAATCTATACATAAATATAACAGCTTAAACTTTTTATTTCAACTTAAAAAGTTAATCTGCGTGTGTGTCTGTGTGTAAAACATGGAGCCAACAGATAATTGATATGGACTGAGGATTGGTGGGCATTTGTCTAAGAATACTGACTAATAAACTGGATAAAATAAGAAAGGAAATATGCTTTTGACACTTAATACAACCAGAAACTCCTACAGAAGAAGATATTCTATTTTGGGTAACTGAAATAATTTCTAATTTTTCTTACTGTAGCCCTGAAAAAGAACTAGACATTCCCCATGTGTAGTGAGACAGACAGACAAACAAATAGATAGATAATCAAGATGTGACATATACACAATATGCATACATACATTAATGGAAAAGTTATTTTGTTATTAAGAAGTTGAACAGACAATTGTAAAAACACATACTGATCATATTAAAAGAAATAGATCACAAATTTACATGTTGTATATAACAAATGAGGAGGTAACTTTTTAGTCAGAGAGTTATTTTGCAACCTTCTAAGATTAATTCACTTCACTGTGAATCAAAATTCCTTAAGCACTCTTCTTTTGCTATTTAAAGTTCACCTAAAGTGAAAGACTTTAAATGATAAATACTGTGAACGATTTATGAGAGGCTTAGAAATAAAATAGGTTTTATGACACCTTTCTTCTTAAGTTATCCCACAACACTACAGCTAATAGAACCATTTGTGCAATTCTGAGCAGAATACCGGTCAAACAAATGCATACACTAGAGACAAACAATGATAATTTAATGCACTAGTGAAATGTTCCAAGATGAAGCACTTGAACTGCTTAATAGCATGCAGAAACTCTAATTGAGGTATCTAGAGTGTAATTGCTTAAACTGGAATTTGGCCAGGATACAGGCATAGAATCCCAACTTTCTTCTATGGTTTCATTGACTTTTTAATTATCGTACATAGAACCTGAGTTTCACACTTCTTCAAAGCACTAATGGCTTAAAAAAAAAAAAAATCCTAATGGAGAGTATTTTCAAAAAATGAAATGTAATACATTTGATATAGTTACATCATCTAAGCTTTGTATATTTAAAATTAAATCTTTCTAATCTTCTATGTCTATTTCCTTTTTCCCTGTTCAAAACTCTAAACAAACTAATGCCTTTCAATGAAGATGGAAATAAACCATTTATTTTTATTTCAGTTTTCTTTACATGAGAAATGCAAATGCATCTGTTCTTACTTAGGCCACTTATTCTCTTAATTTTTTAATATAACTTACTTGAGTGGGAAATGTAGAATTGGTCTCAATTCTATGTATGTAGGAACAGAAATTGAATGTTTGCAACAGAGATCACTGCATATTTTCTAAAACATTCTGTACTTGTTTTCACAGGAAATTCCCTATTCCAGGCATTGATACCTGAGTTGGGCAAACGTTTAACAGCTAGACTCAGAAGAGTAAAACTAAATTTAGAAACAAAGAGTAGGCAGCTGAAACTGGAATATTTTAAAGACAGAAATTGTTCATCTCTTTAATTAATAGCATTCAGTCAAACTATTCAAACTGATTTTTTTTTTTGAACATCTATAATCAGATATATTTTTTTCACAGCATGCCTAATATTCATAATTTTCATCTAATTTCAACATCTTTGTTCCTATCACCCTCAAAGATTCTAATATTTTTTCTTTACAAGCTAAACAATGAAAGGCCAAGGGGAAAATATGCTTCATACTAATCTAAACATAATTTGTTTAAAATTCACAGAAAAAAAAATATAAAATTAAAAAAGTGGAAATATCAACATTAGAATTATGTTAAGAACAAGAACACATTCAACTAATGTTCATGTCACTGATTCTTTTTGTCTTTTCTTTTCTTTTCTTTTCTTTTCTTTTCTTTTCTTTTCTTTTCTTTTCTTTTCTTTTCTTTTTTCTTTTCTTTTTTTTTTTTTTTTTTTTTTTTTTTTTTTTTTTTTTTTTTTTTTTTTTTTTTTTTTTTTTTTTTTTTTTTTTTTTTTTTTTTTTTTTTTGCCAATAAATGCTTTAGACAAATGTTCTTTCCTTTATTATGTACAGACTACTTACTGTCTCTTCTCTTCTCTTATTCTGCCTCTCATTATATTTAGGTGACTAAGATTGTGTGAAGGGCATTTTCACCTTTTCCTTTGTACTTTATCAGCTGTGATCCTGTGACTGTTACTTGTCTAAAAATAAGAGTGTTGTCCACTTAATATTCCCATGAAATGTGAGACCGATCTTGTTAACTTCAATTATTTTGATTCCACTTTAATGCTAGCAATGCTTAGAAAATACAAATAAACATTCTAGGAAGTGTTTATTTTTCTACTCTGAAAAGGAACAAATATACATTTAGATTCCATGTTTTCTGATGTTTACTAGGTACTGATGGTTTTGGAATTTCATTAGTATTTTAATTAAAGCTTTATCCATTTCAAGAGAAAATCAAGACTAGATGAATACACAGCAGGTGAATATCACTGAAGGAATATTCCAGATGCTGGATAACGGTTTTGTATCATCCTGAGATACTGCTGTTGCAAAACACAGTTGCACTGAATGTTAGGAAACAACAGTAAATTACATTAGCATATCATCTTGATAAATGATCTATCTGGCTTCCACCTAAATTAAACCTGTAATCCAGCTGAGTGCAGCCACACACTGAAAGTAGGTCCACCATTTCTTCATTCCCCTCTGGTAATGAGCTTAAGTGCTGCTAGCCTGTATGTGTGGACTGACTGTGCCACTACAGTTGTTTACATGGATTATTGCTGAAGTAAAATAAAAAACATGATCTGGCATTTCCCTTCAACAATTAATTCTGCCATCTGGTTGCATTTTAATAATTGTTTTAAAAGGCAGTATTAAGAACTATACAAAACCTATACTGGAGAATGATGTGAAATGATCTGAGTTTGATCTGATGATGTTCCACATGTAAATGGAGGCTGACATTAACACTGTATAAGTTTATTACTCATTAGTAATGTTTGCTTCTTTAATAAACTCTACTGGAAACTGATGTTTTCTGCACAGTTTCAGTTAGATTAGAAGAACTGATTTTAGTAAGGTCAACATCATTTTTTTCAATTACATATATAATCTAGCCACTACTTTAAGCTGATTGTTATTATTTGATGATAAATTACAACTAATTCATGGTTACTTATCAAATATACCAGCCAACTGTGTAAAAAAGTCCTCAAAATGTCACTGCTTTTCTGGTAAACACAGTATACCAGATGGACATAGAAACTGAGTATTAGCCTGCACAGATAAGAGACAGGCTTGAGCACTTGCAAATACCTGATTATTGCAATCAGACAAGGAATGTGAGTGTGAGTATAGTTTTCCTCTTGTAGGTACATTTTTTTGTAGTCATACCTACATGCACTTTTCTGAGGAAGGCATTGTGTACCCTAACATGGATAAGTGAACAACACTGGGATTAAATAATGGCAACTACCACTTAACGTGTGATTTTCAGCAAAAGGAGCATATCTCTTCTTGCTTACTAGTAAAGTGAAGATAATGGCACCTAGAAGCTATTCTCGAGTTCTTTGTAATCTCCGGGGGAAAAAAAAAAAACATTTTGTGCTAAATAGTCTGATAGCAATACTGGAATAGTTCAATTTCAGCAGAGCACAAGAAAGCATTGTCAGATAACAGACAGATGTGTGCTATTTCTGTAATTCTCTGTTTTCTGTTTTGGATTACAAAGTTTATAAATCACTTGCAGTAACCCAGATTTCTTATGCTACTGTCTAATCTGGCATAGATGTTACTACTTTGCACAGCATTATATACTGAAGCAGACCTTGATGTAAAGGCAGAAATGTTAAGTGAATGACTTTTAGAGACAAAGTAGTGACACAGTTTGTGTTTTGGGAAAAGTAAGGATTAGTTTCTTGAATGGTTCTACAGGGTACATGTTATTCAGAGTTTATGAAATTAATCTTTATCTTCTTTTCACATTTGTATTCTTACACCTTCTGTAGAATGTCTTTCCCAGCCCTCTTGCATATTGCACATCCCAGTGGAGAGATAAACGGTCTCTGAGAGATTATATTATCTTATAATAAATGATAGTATCTCATAATATTCTACTGTCCACAGAATATTATGGAACAAAACACACAGTGTGACATGGGAGATTTGCTTGCCAAATGTTGAAAAAAGAATACTGTTAGAATTAACTTAATTCCAAAATGCGGTCAATGCCTTAATTACGTTAAAAAAATCCTCACTGGTAACTTAACAATGATGCTAGCATAATAGAAAAAAAAAATAAAAATCAAATGCCCCCAAATAATTATTAGATATTAAGTTTATTATTCGATATGAGGTTTAGGAGCCCAGTTATTCAGTAAACAAATTAGCAATATTGGAAGATGAAACTGTGTTTTCCGAGTCATTCATTACGTCCACAGTTCAGAAAAGCAACTTCATATAAATACAGATTTCAACACAGACTTGAAATAAATAGAGGAAAAATAATGCCTATACGTTAAAACTGTGCAATAACATAGTTGGTTGAGTACTGTAATGTCACATATGTAAATAAACCTTTATTACATTTTTAAATGGAACGTTGAAATCCTTCAAGAGAAATCTGATTAACTAGAAATTATTCTAAATATTAGAATGTTTTAAATATTCTTAGATAATGGAATTGTTAATGGTATTGGCTCAGAAAGAATATTTATTTTTACTACAAAACTTGATTAGTAGTAACTTCTTGTGTGTGTGTGTGTTTTTTTTTGTTTTTTTTTTTTTTTTGTTTTTGTTTTTTTG
>VXAA01006101.1:58139-74292 GCA_013399115.1 Anseranas semipalmata
TTTTTTTTATTTTTTTTTAATATCACCATTAGTGGTTTTTTGGAGCTTCTGAATGTGATCTGTGATTCTCAAGGTTCAAGGTATCCATGATTTCTCACAAGACCAAAAGAAGATAAGCAAAGGTCTGTTTTAAAAAGTGGTATTATCTGGCTAGAAGTGTGAAAACAAAAGAACAACTAGTGATATTATTCAATTACATTGTCATTTCTATTGTAATAGCACTTCATTCTCACTTTCTAGGATAATACAGATAATTTCAAGGTTGCTTTAAATATGTAACAGCTGGATGTTTTTAACATGCTTCCAGTAGGAAAGTTGACTTTGGCAGGTGGACCCACTGAGGAAAAATAATGGAATAAATTGATAATTTACAAATAAATTATAAATTAAATCATAGTAAGAGGAAGTAATCTCAGCTCCCACATCTGAAAGTCCATATGAAGATTACGCAGTTGGTTTCCCCTGTATGGCTACTGTCACAGAACTTCCCTTTATGCAGAGACTTCTTTCATGTGGAAGAAACTCAGATTTTTCACAACTTTTTGTGTTGTCTAATCAACAAAACAGTCAGATGAAATCAGTTTCCTAAGTTTGTGTATGCATGAGAATCAAAGTAGAAGCAATCTGTGAGCCATTTATGCCAGCCATACTCAAAAAGGATATTAAAATATGTTTTAAACAGAATCACTCTTCTTTGAATAGTTTGAGTGAGATGGGCTCTTCATAACACTGGATAGTAAGGTAGAAACATTGTTAAAAGTAGAAGTCCCTTAAAGGAAGCAAGCAAAATGGTATGATCCCAGTTTATCTGCAAGTGTTTTTCTTTTCCTTGTTTTACCTGTTTGAATGACATTTAGTAATCAGCTCTGAAGAACAGGTGGATTAATAACAAAACAATGAAACCACTGCTGCAGAGGATGAAAGGAGGATTACTCTCTAAGCAGGATGTTGTTTCACTGTTTCAAAAAGTCAGTGTAAGAGATTCCAGAAGAACTAAAGGTTCTTCAGAATAAGTGCTAAATCATTGTATATTCTGGTTATGTAGAAAAAAAAAAATGGTAGGGGCACTGAATACTATATTATATTCTTCTGTCTATACAGAATATTTACTGTACAGATTGGCAGGAATTTCCACATAAATACAATTTCTCACTTCTCTAAAATTGTGATGCACCAATGCCTGAAGGGGATGCAGTGTAAAGGTAATTGTTTTTCATCGGCTTTCAAAGAATTATTTCCAAATAATTCCTAATTCAGTCCTGCAACTCCATAACAGTTCTGTATCACACTGTATTTCCTGATTGCACAGAGACCTAAACGAAGCTCACAGCTGTCATCATTATAATTTAGTTATTAATTATAGTGGTATTTAAAGTCCCATTCAGGACTGGGACTCCTTTATAAAAACATAATGATATTCTGCCTCAGTCAGAAAAGACACCCCTGTCAGGTAAGGAGATATATAAAGTATTTAGAAAGTGCATTGCCTAATTCTACCATGGTTATTACTAACTACTGTAAGAGATTTCCCCTGAAGGAAAAGGGGTTTCCTGCGTACTTGAGACACATTGTTCTTGTCAGTCATGACACGCAAATTCTTTATTTAACACCTCATCTCTTCTTTTCTTCACTGTGATCAGCAATTTTAATGTATATAGCAAAGCAGTTATAGTAAACTATACCTGTTCCTTTAGTCATGTGGCTGATGCTCTTGTGATCTCTATCTTTTATGTTTATCTTTCTTCCACCTTTTTTCTGATAGATGCTTTTCAGCATTTTGCACCCTGGAAGAGTCCTGGACATTATCCAAACATCATACTGTTGCCATCTTTGTGGTTCAAAAATATATCAACAAAACTGATGGTATTCCTTTTTTTTTTTTTTTTTTTCTTTTCTTTTTTCTTTTTCTTTTTTTCCCTTCTTTGGTCTTTTATTATTTTATTCTAGGTAAGTTGATTCATCTTTTCTCAGTGTTCATGTCATTGTGGGCTCACGTCTATATATATATATATATATATGTATATATTTTCTGAAGGCAATGCTGTCTTCTTTGTTGTTTCCAGAAGAATACAGTCTATTATTGTGTTATTGTGTTATGGATTTTTTTTTTTTTTTGCTGTTTTTTTCCTATCCTTCCCTCTGTTATTTTTTGCTCTGCCTTATCTTTTTACATTCCATTCCCATCATCTGTGCCTTCCTTCATTCACAGCATTCAAGTATGTAATGCTGGAAGTTACTACAACTGCCACCTTCTTCCCATCACTGTCCAAATCAAATATTTTATTTTGTTTTACTTTTCTCTGACATTTTTTTCTTCCCACTACTTTGTTAACAGAGCAAAAGGCAATAACCTTTGCAGATTTGAACATGTCATCCCCTGCTGTAGCTATGTACTCCTCCAGGTATCTACAGGAGTGAGAGAGGAAGGGTGTCTCACAGGATTCAAAACCTAGGAATGGTAGTATATTATGTTGTTTATTGATTATGAGTTCTTCATACCTCAGTTACGCATACATAATGGCTATGTCTGTATTGTACACAAGGACAAGACCAGGCTCTTTAATACACAGTAAAGCATGTACCTCATAGCAGAACTATAGCATAACCCACACAGTGTGTACAACCTAGAAAAAGGATGACAACGATGCTCATTGACAGCTTAATGTGTCTCATATACTTAGTGAGAAGACCAGGTAACAATTGATAAAGAAGATTTGGATGAAAAGTAGAAGAAACACATTGGGTTTTATCCTACAAGGGAAAAGCTTCTGTACAGAAAGCTGTGTAGGCCAAAAAAATGTGTAGACCATTGAAGTGGGAAGGGGAAAATTTCTGTTTTGCAAGCTCTTAAAGCTCCCAATGCTATTAATGTTATTAATATAACTATGTTTATCGTCTTGAATGACCAATAAATTAGATGTTTCACTGCAGCTAAAGCACATCCTCTTTCCTATACCTGATGTTTATAAAATGAGTAGATTGAGCTGTATGAGAGTAATGAAACAAGAGAGTGAGATTATTTCTTTTTAACGAATTCTGAATAATTCTTTAATTATAAAGCAAACTTAACCATCAGTTATTCCGGACTGGCTATCTATAACATTTCAGTTAATAACCATGTTGTTTTGAATGGTAATCAGAGCAATACTATTCTTGAGACATAACCCATATAAATGTTTTCTGAAAGTGAAACTCAATAAACCATGTGTGAGTAGGTGTTAAATATGTGCATTAATGTACAGGGTAGCTAAGACAAGCTGTTTTCTCGTGGGTTGAACTTTAATGAAAATGTCCCTAAAGGCTCTTATAAAATATGTAGATACATATCTCAGGTCACCTTTTGTAATTAAAGGTGATTTGTTACCGAGCTTAAAAGAGTATTCACATACTGCCTCTGCATGGTCAAAATGTCACAGTGTACCAGAAATCCCCATTGTTTTGTGCAAGAGATATCAAATTGTCATTATCTATCATCAACCTGCTGAGAATTTGCTAAGTGAAACTCCTTAGCTTTCTAAAATAACGAGAACAACTTCTGAAATAAACCAGAAAATTTCCTGTAATGTCAGAAATGTCTGGAATTGCAAAAAATAATTCCCATAGAGAACTTCTGATCCTCAGACCTTGAATCAGGAGTGTATTTATGACTGGGATCCAAAATAACTTAATTTCTTAAAAACTGAAAACTGGTCATATAAGATTTATATATTTATTATATTATTTAGAAATATTTTTAAATGATTTTTTTTTTTGGTTTATTTTCCTTCATGAATTGCTCTCTTGTCTCTTTGGCTCTTCCCTGAAAGTAGGAGAGATATTTTAATCCCCCTTCTAAGACAAATAAAGGTAATTAATATATATATATATATAGGTAATTAGAATTCGGGATTACAGAAATTACATTAAAATCTGTTGTTAAAGATTAAAATAAATTCCTATTCTACACGTAGCTGTTTACAAATGCCACATAAAGAAGAAAGATATTCTGATTGTCATGTATGTATGTTAATACTTATAGAACTTTATGGCTTGTGAGTCATATTTGCAGTGAGTCTAAATTTATAAAGCTATTCCTGTCTACAGTAAATTGAAATGTTAGTGATTTAGCAAGAGAGTGGACACATATTTATGTATTGTAGATTGTCTCAAATTGCTGATTTATTGTTAACTATTGTCTCTAGACTGTCCCAGCTGCTACTGTCTCATAGCCACTGGGAAGTCAGTCCTTACCTCCTATTTCATTTGCTTCTCCACTCCTGCAAGGGCCCAAGGAGAACTGTCAGGGATTAGAAAATAGTGATTCTCTCTCATCTTTTTCGGTGTTTTTTTTTTTTTTCCTCTCTCTGTGGGATGCCTCCAGAAACATATGACCTCTTTGTTGATGGTTTTCACAGTTCTCCATGAGCTATATATGTGAAAATAAATGTGAAAGAAAGTGTTTTTTTTTTCCCCTTTTCTCCCCTACTTACTAGATATGGACTAAAGGAATTAATTTCCAGTGAGGCAAAAAAGGTGTAGAAAAGGCAATACTTTCTATTTCACTAATTTGCAATATGCTCTTTTCTTCACCAAGTATATAGCCCCTTGGCCAACATTTCAACAGACCTTGATTTCTGTTTGAGCATTAAAATTAAATAGCATTTCTTTGAAGAAAACCAACACAGATTCCTAAATCCATTGGGAGTCCATATTAGCACTGGAGTATAATTAGTACACCTGTTAATAGTCCACTGCCACCTTTTTTAAGAGGTCACATGTAGCATCAGTGTATCTCCAAGAAAGCATTTGGTATTAGAGAAAAATCTTATGAAGCATCCTCGGTTTGGAAGGACTGTATATTCCCATGGGCAGAGCTGGTCTTTACCATAGCCTTTGCTATAAATGAAGAACCACACAGGAAGATCGGTATGTTTTACAACGTTCTGCAACACAGACCTCAAGCTGCAGGAAGTGCCCAGACCTTTCTCCTGGGGCAGGGACAGGCAGCAGACCTGCCTGCAAAAGGTGCGCCCAGGTGGAGGACCTCCTACAGCAGGTGGCGGAGCTGCAGGAGGCAGTGATAAGGCTGCGTGACATCAGGGGGGCTGAGGAGGAGTTAGCTGCTTCCAAGCGCAGCCTGCAGGGGACCCACAGCCCACAGCCAAACAGCCAAAAACTCCCCAACCAGTACATACAGAAGGGAGATGGGCCAATAACACAGAACAATGGAAGCTTGCAATGGCAAACACCAGCAGGAGGGCTTTGGACTTCACCCAAAGCCTGAGGTGTCATTGCAGAACCGCTTCACCACTCTGTGGACTGAAGAGGAAAGACTCATCAGATCAGGAGAGATTCTAGAGCTGACTAAGCCAAACTGATCTGCTCCCCATATAACAACAAGTGCAACTAAGAAAAAGCAACAGATGACACTGAGTTAAGGCAAAAACAATAAACAATGGGTAAGGGGTAATGAGAAATTTCTACATGATTTGTCTAACAGTACTGAAGCGTGGCATTAGCATCCTCCTTAGGAAATAAGTAACAGGTGAAACAAGGAGAGGACCAGCCGAGGCCATATGTATGGTCTGGACGAGATCCAGGAGCCTAAAGCACATGCGCCAACTGAGAAGGTGAAAAGTTCAACTCTGAGGAAGACGCCTTACTTCATCAGGACGACCACCTGGACGACCACTAGAGGGGCTCTACGCAAGCGCAGAAGAAGGAAGAAGATGATTAACATATGAAGCGGGGCTAGGCTGGGTTAGAAAATGAATATGTAGACAGGTTGCGAAACTTAATGCATATGTAATACTTTAGAGAATAAAAAGGAGGCATGGGCTAACAACAGGTGAGCGTAACTTTGCGGAGATATCCCTTACGCTCCCGGCACCGAAATAAAAGCATACTTTACATTTTACAACTTTGTGAGTTGTGAAGTGCTTCCTGTGAATCAACACTAGTAGGCAACTCTCTTCTGAGGGGTACCAGGGCACCCATTTGCTGACCTGACCCTCTAGATAGTTGTGTTGCATACTGGGGGCTTTTATCAGGGATATTGCCAAGAGACTACAAGCCTCATACAGCTCACTGACTATTATTGGATGTTGTTTCACGTGGGCACCAGTGATACAGACAGGAGCAGCCTGAGGAGTATCAAGAAGGATTACAGAGCCCTGGGAGCAGCAGTAAGTGACCCTAGGGTGCAGGTATTTTTTGCCTCAATCCTTCCAGTCAAAGGGAAGGGATTTGAAAGGGCCAGTTGAACCTGGTGACAAATGGTTACAGGACTGTTGCCACAGCCAGGGGTTTAGCTATTTAGACCATGGGACTTACTTTGAGAAACCTGATCTTTGTTGGTTACACAGAGAGTGGGATTGAGTACACCCTTAGCAAATTTGCCAATGACACCAAGCTAAGTGGTGCAGTTGACAAGCTGGAGGGAAGGGATGCCATCCAGAGGGACCTTGAAAGGCTTGAGAGGTGGGCCTGTGTGAACCTCATAAAGTTCAACAAGGCCAAGTGCAAGGTCCTGCGCCTGGGTCAGGGCAATCCCAAGCAAAAATACAGGCTGGGTGGAGAATGAATTGAGTCCTGAGGAGAAGGACTTGGGGGTGGTGGTTGGTGAAAAACTCAACATGATACGGGAATGTGCACTGGCAGCCCAGAAAGCCAACCATATCCTGGGCTGCATCAAAAGAAGCGTGGCCAGCAGGTCGAGGGAGGTGATTCTCCCCCTCTACTCTGCTCTTTTGGGACCCCACCTGGATTACTGCATTCAGCTCTGGGGCCCCCAACAAAAGACGGACATGGACCTGTTGGAGTGAGTCCAGAGGAGAGCCACAAGGATGATCAGAGGGCTGGAACACCTCTCCTTTGAAGACAGGCTGAGGGAGCTGGGGTTGTTCAGCCTGGAGAAGAGAAAGCTCCAGGGAGACCTTACAGTGGCCTTCCAGTACCTAAAGGGGGCCTACAAAAAAGCTGGAGAAGGACTCTTTATCAGGGAGTGTAGTGATAGGACAAGGGGTAATGGCTTTAAACTAAAAGAAGGTGGATTTAGATTAGACATTAGGAAGAAATTCTTTACTATGAGGGTGGTGAGGTACCGGAACATGTTGCTCAGAGAAGCTGTGGATGTCCATCCCTGGAAGTGTTTAAGGCTAGGCTGGATGGCGTTTTGAGCAACCTGGTCTAGCGGAAGGTGTCCCTGCCCTTGGCAGTGGGATTGGAACCAGACAATCTTTAAGGTCCCTTCCAATCCAAAGCATTCTGTGATTCTATGAAATACGAGTTGGAAGATACTTCTATAGGTCAGCTATTCCAACCTCCTGCTGAAAGCAACGTTGCCTTCAAAGTCAGATCAGATTGCTTTGGGACTTGCCCAGTTAAGTTTTAAAAATCTCCAAGGCTGGAGATTCCACAGCCTCTCTGGGCAACAAGTTCCAGCGTGTTAGCACTGTTACTGTATTTTTTTCCTCTCCTTTGCTTAACCAGAATTTCTTTTTCTGAAGGTAAAGACCATTGTCCTTTTTCTGGTCTAGAAAAGACAGGCATATAAAGGGAATTTCTTCTCAGAAATTATGGTGTGAATTCATGGGTGTTCTGTAATGAGCTGGCAGAGGCAGATGGGGAAACACTTGACACCGCCCTCATGTTGAAAACGGAAATTAACTTGGCTTTGGCTAACAGGAGAATATTCACTATTCCATTTTTAGTGGTGATTAATATGCCTCTTCTTTCTGTCTTCCATCATTAAATTCAGTGAGTGTAACTTCTTGTCCCTCATCATTCTTTCTCCTTTTCTATTTCCAGCAGAGCGGGCCAGAGAGGAAACTTTACTGTGCAAGCAGTAAAAACACCTGCTGGATAATAAATAAATAGTCAAAAGAGGCTGGGTGGAGGATAAAAAGCTTATTTGTAATAAATAGTTGCAGGTGTGTACTTTCCAGAGGACTGATTGTACTAGGCTGCACTGTGCAGAAGGGGTTGCTAAATGCCAATGCATATTGAACCTGAAGACAGAATTAGAAGAGCTAACAGTGAGATATAACTTTATTTCTGGGAAAGAAGGAACATGTTTTGGAGACAGGAAAAAAAAAAAAAAAACAGACAAACTTTATAAATGTGAGGGGTCATTTTATGAGCTGCAACCAAAGAAACCTTTCTTGCTCTTGTTTGCCTTTTCTGGGTCTGTAAACTCATGGCCTAATGTTTTCTCTTTCATAAATAATACACAAAGGTGAGAAAAAAAAAATCCAGATTCTTTTGTGCAAAGGCCTTGTATTGGGCTTATGTGGGAAGTTTTGATAGCAGGGCAGGCTGCTGGGGTGACCTCCGTGAGAAGAGCCCAGAAACAGCCCCATGTTAGGTAAGAGGCAGTTCCAGCCAGCTCCAAAAGGGACTCACCATTGGCCAAAGCTGAGTCAATGAGTGACACTGGTTGCACCTCTTTGAGAGCAGATTTAAGAAAGGGGAAAAAGACAATGCACAACAGCAGCTGGAAAAGAGGAGTGAGAAAACAGAGAGAGAGAGACAACCCTGTAGACACCAAGGTCAATGAAGATGGGGGGGCAGGAGGTGCTCCAGGCACCAGAGCAAAATTCCCCTATAGCGTGTGGAGAGGACCATGGTGAAGCAGGCTGTCCCCCTGCAGCCAGCCCATGGTGTACCATATTGGAGCAGCTATCCACACTGCAGCCTGTGGAGGACCCCCATGGTGGAGCAGGTGGGTGTCACAGAATCACAAAATGTTTGAGGTTGGAAGGGACTTCTGGAGGTCATCTGGTCCAACCCCCCTGCTCAAGCAGCGATACCTAGAGCATGTGGCCCAGGACCATGTCCAAGATCTCCAAGGAAGGAGACTCCACAACCTCTCTGGGCAACATGTTCCAGTGCTCCGTCACCCACACAGTAAAGAAGTGCTTCCCAATATTTTGACAGAATCTCTTGTGTTCCAGTTTGTGGCCTGAAGGAGGCTGCAGCCCATGGAGAGCCCACACAGGAGCAGACTCTGAGCCAGAACTGCAGTCCATAGAGAGAAGCCCACAGTGGAGCAGGAGGTCTGGCAGGAGCTGCCACCCATGCGGGACCCATGCTGGAGAAGTTTGGTCCTGAGGGATGGCCCCCGTGGTAGAGACCCATATGGGAGCAGTTCTTGAAGAGCCCACACAGGATTAGTTCTTGGGAAGCCCACGCAGGATCAGCTTGGGAAGGACGGCATCCCCGTGGGAGGGACCCCCCGCTGGAGCAGGGGAAAAGCATGAGGATGAAGGAGCAGCAGAGACAAAGTGTTATGGATTGATCATAACCCTCCATTTCCTTGCACTGCTTGTGGGGAGGAAGCAGAAGACGGTGGATGCAGAGAAGTTGTTTATGGTTTGCTTTTATTTCTCACTGCTGTAGTCTGTTATCAGTAGGAGATAAATTAGCCTTATCTCAACTCACAAGCTTTTTTTTTTTTTTTCATTGTGTTTTCTCACCTTGTAATTTTGCTGAGGGGGAGTGAGAGAGAAGCATGGAGGAGTTTAGTTTCCCATTGATGTGAAACCACCACAGGCCTATAAATAGTCTGAACACCACAAAGGAGCAGTGGATTCACTTGTGGGCTAGTCTTGAAGCTCACTTCTTACTTAAGTTCTCTATAACTCTTTCTGTTCTGCTAAATAAAAGACGAGCAGGGACTGAGCACTTAGCCTGAAGCCGTTTGGCAGCAATTGGCTCACAGCCACTCTGCATAAGGCTGGTTCCCTCCACAGCAGAACTGTCTCTGTTGGCCTACTTGTATTCATCAAAAAACAAAAGTAGGAGCTAAATTAACAGCTAAACTTTGTGAACGATCAGAGGTCCAATGTTTGAGCTCATTCCTCGTGACAATGTAAATGTACTCAATGTCACAGATCAGAACTCTTTTAAATGTGTTACGGACTCATGTTCTGTCAAGGAGTTCTTACATCTTACAACTTATTTACATAAGCAAGTAGTGCAGGGCAATAGGAGTGATTCTGTGGGGTGAAATGGTGTGTTTTTCTTTATTTATTTATTTATTTATTTTTAAATATATATACTTTATTGTAGTATCCACACTGTAAGCCCCTCTAATCTGCTTCTGTAGACTGAGTGTCCACTGCAGCATGGTACGTCTGATGTGCTTCTAGAGCACATTTTCTGTTACCCCTCCCCCAAAATGAATGCCATTAATGTCATCAAAGACTGTGCCATGGTGAGAACCAAAGCCAGATAAACAGATAATTAGATGATTCACTCCAAATATGCACTCCTGATCCAAAGTGACCCACTAATGTTGGGGCGGGGCAGGGGGGGGCGAGGGGTGGTGCGGCATTTCAAATCACATTCCAGTGTACCCTGTTTCACTGAAATAATGGAAAAGTCCATTGAAACCTGGACTATGTTTGGCAGCAGCTGAGCTCTTCTAACTGTGGTCATTCCTCTAAGATGCCTGAAATGAAAATGCAGCTGGGTCCGGGAATCAAGCTGAGAAAATTATTACAGATTTGGAGAAAGTGACATCCCTGAAGGTGCCAAAGCCAATGTTCAGTTTCTTGTAACTAAGAATCTACAGCCTATATAGAAATGGTATAATCTGGCTTCAGACTTCAACCATACTTTGGAAATCAGGGTAGATGAAGGTTTTATGGGCAACAAAATAACTTCCTGGACAACTCTAAGACACACAAACTCAAATTTCTCCAGATTAATTTGCCTGATATATGGTGGGTGGGAGCATTTTCAATCTTTTGAAATTTAGATCAGCACTTGCTCAGCAAGTTTTGTGTATTTCTCTTTATTCATATTCAGGACAGGCTTAGTCAGATTTCTAAGCTAGGTTGTAGTCACTTGAGACCATCTCTTAACCTCTGTGAATGAAATTGATTGAATGAAGCTTCCAGTTTGCTCCTATCTTGGTGCCTTTTTGATACCTTTCTAGATTCTTCTGAGAATCTAGCCAGCTTTCAATTTATTGGAAAGGAGCTACTGGTCCAGTCACAGATAATGCACAGAACAGTATTTAGAACAAGAATTCTTCTTTACAATCCAGGAGTCTGTGAAATGGCTCTTAACAGGAGATGGAAGACCAAAAAAAGCTGAAAATACACTCGTTGGAGTCATTAAGCTGTTATGTACACTCTCTTTTCATTTTCCTGTTAAATTTGAATTATTTGTATTTGAATGTCACGTTGTTCTCAGAGGGCTAGTGGACCTTCATTGGATAAATTTGCATAGACTATGTCAACACTTTTTTCTATCTAAATTGAAGGGCTTTTGTTTTCATGTTCATTATTATTCATCTAGTAGCAAACTAGGACTTGATCTATTTCTCTTATTCGCTTTGTCTTCTAAAGGGAAATAAGCATGTCTGTAGTATTATTTCCCCACTTCCCACGGGTAGTACAGATGCAAGCATAAATTTTGTAGAAATGTGTGATGCTATTTGATAAGATAAAAAAAAAATCTATTTTATGATTTAAAGATAGTTTATCTCCTTTGACAGCATATTTAATGCTTTCAAAACATGGTGTTTTGCTTCTCAAATAGCATGCACAGGTAACATATGATGAATATTACAAACCTCCAAAAAGATTTTCTTTTTTCTTTTTTTTAAGTTTTAATTTTGAGATAGTAATTCATGTGGCAACTTTTAAATTTGAAGTGCAAAAAATTTTTATACAATATTCGTGCTTCTCAAATGTAAAACATTAAAGTACTAGTAAATTATGATGTTATTGATTCATGGAGTTAAAATGATCTTCTGTTTCACAGACTGAAGAACCAAAGATCCTAATACAATACTGCTTTCTCATAGTTTAATTAATTATACTTATTTTATTGGATTTTTTTAATCACAGAATCACAGACTGGTTGAGGTTGGAAGGGACCTCTGGAGATCATCTAGTCCAAGCCCCCTGCCAAGCAGGGTCACCTACAGTACATTGCACAGGATCGCATCCAGGCAGGTTTTGAATATCTCCAGAGAAGGAGACCCCACAGCCTCTCTGGGCAACCTGTGCCAGTGCTCTGTCACCCTCACAGTAAAGAAGTGCCCCCTCATATTCAGCTGGAACTTCCTCTGTTTCAGTTTGTGCCCGTTGCCTCTTGTCCTGTCGCTGAGCACCACTGAAAAGAGTCCAACCCCATCCTCTAGACACCCTCCCCTCAGATATTTGTACCCATTGATAAGATCCCCTCTCAGTCTTCTCTTCTCCAAGCTAACCAGGCCCAGCTCTCTCAGCCTCTCCTCGTATGAGAGATGCTCCAGTCCCCTCATCACCTTCGTAGCCCTCCACTGGACCTGCTCCAGGAGCTCCATGTCCCTCTTGTACTGGGGAGCCCAGAACTGGACACAATGCTCCAGCTGTGGCCTCACCAGGACTGAGCAGAGGGGGAGGATCACCTCCCTCGACCTGCTGGCAACATTCTTCCTAACGCAGCCCAGGAAACTATTGGCTTTCTTGGCCACAAGGGCACGATGCTGACTCATGGTTAACCTGCTGTCCACCAGGACTCCCAGGCCCTTCTCCGCAGGGCTGCTTTCCAGCAGGTCAGCTCCCAGTCTGTACTGGTGAATATTGTGGGGATAATGTCTCAGCTATGTTAAACTACCTTAATAGACACTATGAAGTAATTTTAAATGGCCCACAGTTCAACGTTTACCTTGAGGCTGGAGACTCTTATCTAGCCTATGTTCTGCTGGGCATAAAATGTGAACGAAAGGACTCTGGCTGAAGAGTGCTATGGAATAAAATAGAAATCGAAACAGCTTAGTCTCCTACATCAGAGAATGTGTCTTATCCTTAGTTTATTACTACTACAAGCAGGTTTATTTTGTTTTAAAATTAAACGCTAAATAAGTCCTAGTACTAATACGTAAGATCTATTCCAGTACTTTCAGGCGCTCATAGGAAAATTGAAAAGTTGGACTGGTGACAAGTAGTAAATATGAAGGAAAGCTAACTGATGACTTCACTGTGGCATGAACAGCCAGAAATGTATGGAGCAGTCCACATAACTGCTAGTCTAGTAATGGTGATTTATATAACAGCCTCAAATAAGATCACTATAATGGGTAGAACAGGCTGCCCTGTCCACACTCCTCCTGGTACCTTCCTTTTCGCTTTTCCATCTGCTTGTTCCTTCCCTGGTCAACCTGTGGTTGGCTGGCCTATACTACTTCTTAAAAATGACCCTTTACATCTAACTAAGGTGGATAAATGCCGTCAAAGTAGAGATTAAAAATATTCAGTCAGTCAATGTGTTCTCTGTTCAATCAATTGCATTGGCTATCCCTGAGCTCAGTAAGACAGACCTTTAGTAAATAATGCTATAGTTAAAAGCTATTCTATTATAGTTTAATCTGCAAAAGCTGTCTTAAGATAGTTTGTAGGGACATAATTGAAATAACTGCATTAGTACTAGTTTTGGCTGGGCTAGAGTTAATTTTCTTCACAACAGCTCATATGGGGCTGTGTTTTGGATTTGCAATGAAAATAGAGTTGATAATATACTGATGTTTTAGCTATTGCTGAGAAGTGCTTACACAGCATCAAACTCTTTCCTGCTTCTCACACTGCCCTGCCAGCGAGGAGGCTGGGGGTGCACAAGAAGCTAGGAGGGGACACAGCCAGGACAGCTGTCCCCATCTGGCCAAAGGGATATCCCATACCATATGATGTCATGCTCGGCAATAAAAGGTGAAGGGAAGGAAGGAAGAGGATGGGGACATTCGGAGTGGTGGCATTTGTATTCCCAAGAGACTGTTACACGTGATGAAACCCTGCTTTGCTGGAAATGCCTGCCAATGGGATGTAGTGAATGAATTCCTTATTTTGCTTTGCTTGTGCACGCAGAGCTATTAAAGTATCTCAACACACAAGTTCTCGTACTTTTATCTTCCTGATTCTCTGCCCCATCCCACTATGTGATGAGCAAGTGAGCGGCTGTGTAGGGCTTGGTTGCCTTCCAGGGTTAAACTACAACAACATAATGTAGTAAATAATCTTTTCCCTAAAGAGCTTATGACTCAAAGTGTAGTATATGTATGAAAGTTAACGTGTTTTCTATCCATCTATACTGGTTCTCTTCATCTAACTGAGAGGGGAGTGAGCAAGTGTGGGGTTTAGCTGCCTACCAGGGTTAACCACCACAAACATTCTAATTAAGTTAAGACTTGATGAAGGAATTTTAGCAAGGTTGTTGCATATTGTATACTGAATATATTGGGTAATTCAGATCAATCAGGTAGACTTTTGCGCAGTGTACAATAGCAGAAGGTTAGGCTTGCAATATGTGAAGATGTCACTACACACTAAATTTGTTTTGTCATACAACAGGTTGCAATTCATCTCCAACCAATTACTTTTTTTTTTTTTTTTTGGTAATATTTACTCTTGGAATTTGTTGGTGTGAACAACTTAGAAATGCATTCTTTTAAGTAGTTGTATACTTGAAGAATGCTGGAAACTCTTTTATGTTCTTAGTCTTTTAAATGGCTTTTCATGGATAGTGGTATCAAGTTAAATCAAAGGTAAGCAAATTATTCATACTAGTTTTAAACACACACCCAAATGTGTGGTCTTACACACATATGAACACACACATTGTCTTTCCTTCCTCACAACAGGAAACACTCCTGTTCATTTCTATTTCAGTCTATATTCAGTGAGATTATTTAAAGTAGCTCTAAAGATTTTTGTGTTTACTCTATTGTTGCTTTCTCTTTTCAGCATTAAATAATCAAATTAAAACATCATTAAAAGACCTTGTAGAATTGTAACCAGTGAGAAACAAAACCAATGATAATACTGGTCTTTTTAAAAATTATAAAATAAGAAATATTTTATAAAGTGAGCAAAAATACATGCATAGTTATAATTTCCAGATGTAGCTGTTCATTATTAACTTTTGGATGTTTTGGTCATCTTCAATTTCTATTTCAGAATGCAGACAAAGTCTGTTATCTTAAGTATCTGATAGCGCAAAACTTTCTCATCCAATTTAGAAAAAAAATACATAAGAAAGAAAAACCTGGTTAATGATTATTTCTGATCTGTTGTATTTTGTTTATCCAGAAAATTCTTTATTGTTTGTATTTTTATTTTTTATTTTTTAATTTTCTGTTTCTCTTTTATATCTCTATCAGCCTCACACTTCTAGCAGTTTTGTTGTGTTTGCCTGTTTGTTTGTTTTTTTTTGTCAGTTGTTTTGTTTTGTTTTGTTTTTCTTTTCTAGATTAACATATGTATCAACTGAATAATTTTGTTTGCAACATTCAGACAACTCAAACAGTCTCCAGTTTAGTACTATGTGAAATGTGGTGTTTATCATGTTTAACTAATTTGTTTTTTCCTTTGCAGTCTTCTAGCTGTTTAGTATGCCTGACCACATTTTTACACTTGAAAACATACTATTCTCTGTTCTTTAAAAAAGATATATTTATGTTTTTTTATTTCATATGCATGTCTTTTTTTTTTCTGTAAATATTCATTTAGAATTTGAAATGAAAGATGGGTTTTACCTCATGTAGTCTAGTGATTGATAGTACAGACCATGAATAGCTTTACAAGGGCTACATGACTTTTCATGGAACTTAAAAGCTTACTTTCAAGACAAAAAATACCCTTGCTTTGTTTTCCTTTAAAAAACATTTTGAAAAAATATAGTTGACAACCATGTCAGTTTTAATCACCTGATTATTTTATATAGAAATTTTGTACTGAAAGTGAAACTTTCATATTTCAATAGCTCTTTATCTTTTATTATTAATAATCTTTCATGCAGAACTTTTTAACATTAACTCTTTTTTTTCTATTATCAAAACTCTGTCTTCTGATTTTTACCTTTTTCTGTTGTATATCTTTTTGTTGATTTCTTTTTGTATGTGTGTTACATCATCAAAGATGTTTACATGTGGCACGCTACACTGTCTTACTTTGAATTTTGATTATTTTAGCACCTGTTCTAAATGCTTTCAGTGTTTGTTTGTTTGTATGTTTGTTGGTAAATACATTTGTGACTATTTCCAGTCCTTTGCTTTCATTAGAAAAATGCATTTCTGAAGTCATTTCCATAGCCATGTGCATATAACTAATTGAATGCATCCCTCTAGGTTAGCTACAAAATCTTTTTTTTTTTTCTTACATTTCAGATTTTTTTGTATAATTCA
>VXAA01006102.1:890-14413 GCA_013399115.1 Anseranas semipalmata
CCAGTCTTCAAAAAGGGCAAGAAGGAGGACCCAGGAAACTACAGGCCAGTCAGCCTCACTTCTATCCCTGGAAAGGTGATGGAACAGCTCATCCTGGAGGTCATCTCCAAGCATGTGGAGGAGAAGGTGATCAGGAGTAGTCAGCATGGATTCACCAAAGGGAAATCATGCTTAACCAATCTGATAACTTTCTATGATGGAATGACTGACTGGGTAGCTGAGGGGGGAGCAGTGGATGTTGTCTTTGACTTCAGCACGTCTTTTGATACTCTCTCCCATAACATCCTCATAGGTAAGTTCTGGAATTGTAGGCTAGATGAGTGGACAGTGAGGTGGATTGAGATCTGGCTGAATAGCAGAGCTCAGAGGGCTGTGATCAGTGGCGCTGAGTCTAGTTGGAGGCCTGTGGTGTCCCCCAGGGGTCCGTACTGGGTCCAGTCCTGTTCCACTTTTTCATTGATGACCTGGACAATGGAATTGAGTGCACCCTCAGGAATTTTGCTGACGACACAAAACTGGGAGGAGTAGCTGATACACCAGAGGGCTGTGCTGCCGTTCGGAGAGACCTGGACAGGCTGGAGGGTTGGGCGGTGACGAACTTCATGAAGTTCAACAAAGGCAAGTGCAGGGTCCTGCACTCAGAGAGGAATAACCTCATGCACCAGTACAGGTTGGGAGCTGACCTGCTGGAAAGCAGCCCTGCGGAGAAGGACCTGGGAGTCCTGGTGGACAGCAGGTTAACCATGAGCCAGCAGTGTGCCCTTGTGGCCAAGAAAGCCAACAGTATCCTGAGGTTCATTAGGAAGAGTGTTGCCAGCAGGTTGAGGGAGGTGGTCCTCCCCCTCTGCTCAGCCCTGGTGAGGCCACACCTGGAGTATAGTGTCCAGTTCTGGGCTCCCCAGTACAAGAGGGACATGGAGCTCCTGGAGAGAGTCCAGCGGCAGGCTACGAAGATGATGAGGGGCCTGGAGCACCTGTCTTATGAGGAAAGGCTGAAAGAGCTGGGCCTGTTTAGCATGGAGAAGACAGAGGGGATGTTATCAATGTTTACAAATATCTGAAGGGAGGGTGTCAAGAGGATGGGGCAAGACTCTTTTCCCTGGTGCCCAGTGATAGGATGAGAGGCAATGGCTACAAACTGAAACACAGGAAGTTCCAGCTGAATATGAGGAAAAATTTCTTTACTGTGAGGGTGACAGAGCACTGGAACAGGTTGCCCAGAGAGCTTGTGGAGTCTACTTCTTTGGAGATATTCAAAACCCGCCTGAATGTGATCCTATGCAACATTCTTGCCTTGTACAAAAGAAGCAGATACAAATTGTAATCTATATTGTATTGCCCTGTGTTTAACTGTATTATGCTATGCATAGTGCATGTGTTTACATGGACGTAGTAGTAAAGATAAAAACTGAAGAGAGACATAGTGGGAGAGCAAAACACAGCCTGTTAGAGTGGCTGTGGATAATCTGTGGAATTCATTGCCTAAAGTTGTTAGAGATTCTGAATCTGTTTCTCGTTTGAAGTTTTATTTGAAGTTTAATGTTTTGGATATGTCCTTTTCTAAATATATGTGTGTTTATACTTGCTTCCAAGGTTACCTGTATTTTATTTTTAAAAATAGATTAACATTAAATACTTGCAGTCTGATCTAAAAGTCACTGAAATTAATGGAAAACCTCTCGATGACTTCATTGGATTTTGAATCACATCTTTAGAGAACTCTCTCCCTACAACCTGTGACTGTCAGGCCCTTATACAGTGTAAGTCAGTACTGACATTAGTGCAGTCAGAATGATTTAGAGTAGCTGAATATCTGATTCTACCTCAGGTAACCCCAGCTTTTCCATAATCATTGTAACTGCCTTGTGAGCATTTCAGCTAATACAGTATTTTGCACAACACAAGAGTGTTTGAGTAACAAATACAAAATTCATCAAGACCTGTCAAAGACTATGTTCCAAACTGTAAGAGCCTTGTGGATACCCCACTGAACTGATTACTGCAGTTTAACAAGGCTATCTTTTCACCTGTGGAAGATCATAGAGAATAAACTGACCACTTGTCCCAATTACCAATAGAGATATAACTTCTGTTGCTCTGTAGCTTTGATTTCACCAGGAATGCTATTTTGGAACTATTCTCACAGTACATATATCTGTGTGGTAGAAACAAAAGAGCAAAAGCAAAGGAAAAGCAAAAGAATTGCATTTTATCTCCAGTTTTGATAGTTCAGAAATCTACATCAAATTTTCATCTCTTTTAAAATGTGATGTTGCATGCTGTTCTTTTCCTAAAGACAAACATTTGGAACTTTGTAGTGCAGCTTAGCTGTTCATACAATTGAAGAGGAATGACAGAAAGAGAGTTGACATGCATTATTTAATTTCAGAAATAAAAGCATTTCAGAGGAATTTACATTGATGCAGGCCTTTTCTGTGTTTATATACCCAAATTCCTTAAAAAAAATAAAAAAATAAAAAATAATTTTTTGTGTGTCAAGAACCCTGTCCTTCTCAGTGTGTATAAAACACAGCAAAAATTTAGAATAATACTTGAAATCATAGTTGTAATATAAGAGAAAAGAACAATCAATCCAGTGAAATTATACAGACTGTACCACACATACATTAGCTCTTTTCCTGCCAAAAGAGCTTTGAGCATATGTACTGTTCACCTAAATATAAAACAGTAAAAATCAGATCACTGAGCCAGAGAAATAATGCTATGTGCTTTACGTGAGAGTCTTTAAAATAGCTGTACTTTTGCTCAGCACCAAAGAAAAAAAAAAAAACTTTGAACACTGTTCAAGCTTTGAGTTATGTTGAAATATGGCTAACAATGGGGAACTGCTATAATGGCAAAAAATATTTTATTTCTGCTTTAGGCTAATTGATGTGGAAAATGTCTCATTTTTACAACCCCTATTTTAAACCTTTGACAGTTATACAAGTGAAGTCATTTTCCTGAAAAATGAAAAACCATGGACTATGCAAGATGATAACCTTTTGAAAGGGCAGAGCTTCAATTCCTCAGCAGAACATTTGATTCACAGCACCATAACAGTTGACAGAGTTTATCGTTACAGTGGCTATTTTATGTGATCACTACCCAAATCAATCATGCTTAGAAATTAGAACATTCTACAACTTAGGAAACCACTTCTTTGCTTTAAAGGCCTGACCTAAAATCAATTAAGACCAAAGAAAGACTTCACCTTGATCAGTACCAGAAGTGGCTGAAGTTTTGGTGACATATTTTGCAGACTTCATTTATTTATCACTGGATGAAAGCAGACTGAGGGAAACAGAAAAATTATAGTCTTAATTTCAAGAGGCTCTTTGGGTTTCACATTTAAGGTGGTATCTCCATGGTCAGTGCTAGCTCAGCAGTAACACCAGAGTGACTTGCCCCAGATGTCACCATTTTCTCATCCCTCGGGTATATGACAGGAGACTCAATCATGGTGAAGCTGAAGTTGGCAGGAGGGATGTACTGTTTTGGTGGGACTAGACAAGTGCTTTTAGCAGTGGCAGGAGAATGGGAGTAGAGGGAGACACAAAATCAGGGCCACTTGGTTGGGCTAAGCAGTTTGCAAGGTCCGGACACCATGAAAGGCTCAGGGAGGATGATGCTTGAAGCATTCCCTATGAATCTATGAAAAAAATCAATGTCTGTGAGATAGGTGGGCTCTGTACCCACCATCTGAGCGAATACTGAAGAAGTAATGAAGGTGGATGGGGGTCTCTGGGATATGCATGCTGAGTCCAGGAAGCAACAGGCATTGGTGTGCAAGACATTTGGGACCCAGTCAGGTGAACTCATCAAGATGCCTCCACAGCACCTGGCATCCCTGCTGGCATCATGCAGAGGGGACCTGCCTACTGTGTAGCAAGAGTAACCAAGAAAAAAGCATTTAGTCCATAAACTAAACAGTTTCACCACCACTGTCCTGTACTACAGTATTTTGAGAGAAACTGTTCAGAACAGCATTTTTTCCTTCTGCTTCTCTTCTTACAATTCATTGTAGGTAAAGAGTTGAAACAAAGAAGGATGAACAAACAGTGAAGGTATCAGCACAGAAGTTAGTAGACCTCCAAAATCTAACTTTTTCAGTAAGGTAAAATGAAACTAAAATCGCTTTTTGAATTATGTCTACCGCATGGTTTCCTAGGCAGGTACTTCAAGGTGCTGACTGCTGAGCTTTGCAGCCCAGTTCAGAAAAATGCCATAACATGTGCCATAAATTATCTCATTGACTTTAAGGATTGAGCCCTTAATTTCTTTCTAGTGTCTCAAATATTGCTTTAATAGAACACTTTTTTCTACAGCAGTATTGTAATCACCTTCACCTTGTAGTTTTTAAACAAAGTCAGCAGTTCCATTTTCCTAGCCTATGCAGCTCATGAATGTACCAAATAATTATTCTTTAAGAACATACTCATACCTGAAAATTTTTGACAGAAAGATTCATATTCTACTTAAAACTTAATTTATATAAGATATCACAGGTCATTAAACTGGGAGAGAAGATTGGAATTGCTGGACAGCCAGGAAAAAAAAAAAAAAAACAGCTTAACAGAAACACAGAACAGAGCTTTATCAAGAGGACCCACTTAGAGCAGAATTTTTTAATTAAATTGCCTAAAGACCATTTTGGTTCATCTTTTGAAACATGTTTTTAACAGTTCGAAGCTTGACAGTTGGAAAATAGCTGGCCTTTGTTAAATATTTCCTACTTCTGCCATTTCTGAACCCTTCCTGAGCAGCCTTGTATACACTATGTCTTCTAGTTAGTTTTATACAATATTCTAATCCACCTTTATCTTCTTTTTACAAATATTTCATTCTCTTCTCACATATCATGCATCCTTTCTCCATTGCCCCAAACCCCTATCACAATCCTTTTGCTATTTTCTTTCCTTCCCACCTCCTTTCTTCCTTATCAGGGAAGGATGCTTTGCCAAGGTTGGAGACTGATCATTGGTCCTGCTTCACTATCAGACTCCATTTTCTTTTCAAGGTGAGCACCATTAAAGCCATTCATTATAAGGTCAGTGCACACTAGAGACCTGCCTATTTTCGTCCTCCTTTTGGCAGACATCACTGACCTGAAAGCTGCTCAGCCCCAGACATGGAGCACTGTCTTTTCCACAGCAAAATGGTGGAGTTGGTGCAACATGCTGTCATAAGTGGAAAGGTTTAGTTGCTTCCCTCACTACAGAGAGCTTCAGAAGACATTTTAGTTTCTTTCTGCCCCAGGCAAAGAGCAAAAAATTCAGGACTTCTAAGGAATTCAGAGATCCCTGAGTGGCAGGCTTTAGCTGTGTATTTAAACAAGCAACCCTGTATTGTTCAAAAGACATGAGTGGGTACAGCCCTTATGTAAAGTGGGACAGGGATCAGGGTGGCTGCACAACCTCGTGTCTGCCCCACTTCACATGGGTCAGGACCATGGTGCAGATTCCAATACAGCTCAGGAAATCCAGAGCAAAGGTTAGATGAATGAGTCATGTTGCTCATGCAGACTGTGCTTTCAGGGTGCTCCTAATTTTACAGTAGGAAAACTCTCATTTACATCATAGATGTGTCTATATTAAGAACATTTTGCAAGCTGTTGTACTATTTTGTGTATACCAGTAAGGCACTGGAAGTGCTAATCTGGAAAGGTGAAATTTTGCCATATTCTGCCCAGTTCAGACACTGCTTCTTCCATCTCAGGGAGATTCCTATTCAGTATCACTTGTAAGATCCCTGCAATCTCAGGCTGCACTTGTCAGAACTGTTCATCAGAAGATGGAAGAACAGAAAACCCTTAGGGAAGAAAAACAGTGCGTCATGCATGCCCGGCTCTGCCTATTAGCACAGATATATGCTGGTAACTTGAGGCCAGGAATTAACAAGCACCCATCATGAGTGTAATTGTGTCAGTCTCGCCTTTCTCAGAAGCTATTGCCCAGAGCTAGAGATGTCACAATCTCCTTAGAAAAGGGAGATGCAAATGGAAAAATCATTACACTGAAGGTATTTTGAGGCAGGTTTCTCAAGTCTGAACAATACCTCAAATTTTCCCATGAGTCTCTCTCTTTGAATTGTTTTTGAAATACTTTGCCTTACAGTTAGATTATTCCATCACAGTCCTTCACTCAACAACTCAATGCAATAAGGGAAGTAATTTGAGTATAGTGACTAACTGGTATAGTATTTCCTATATCGCATATTAAAGCCATATAAAAATCATGCAGTAGAGCATGATTTCATGTTCTAATTATATGCAGAGTAAACATCACTTAATGGCTGAAAAAGCAAAGGTTGAAACACCCTCCATTCATTTCTCTTTGAGCAGAAAATATTTAGCAGATGCTTCTCTGTTCCTACAGGAAAATCGGCACATTTAGTCTTCAGGGAAAGGTGTGCATATGCATGTATACAAGTATGTACATGTGCTCTGGTCTCACCTGAATCTAATTATTTACATGAGAGAGAAATGCATAAACTGAAAAAGGTAAATTTGTGAATAGCTGTATTTCTTTAAATTGCTTAAAGTTGTATTAATGGCATCTTAAAATTAGTGTGTACTGGGAAAGTTGTGGTCCTTATCTATATATTATACAGAATGCCACTGTCATTTTTGAAGAGACTAGGGGGAGCCAAGGTTTTCTGTTTAGCTTCAGGATTTCCTCATAAGTATTTCACATTCTTATTCTGTAACAGGAAAGAGTGAGCAGATATTTATATACATTAAGAGTTACTGTAATTATAAATATCCAAAAAAAAATTTTAGAAGGCTAAGCAAAGCTGTAACTGCTAGGGCTTAGGGTGAAACTTTTCTGGGGCAATCTTCCACAGTTATAAATCAGTTTTCCATATTTTCCTTTGAAGCAACTGATATGACTGATCATCAGAAATGGGATATTAGATAGGCAGTCACATAAGCTGCCATATTATGACAGCTCCTTTGTTTGAATGGTTTTGCAGAGATTAGGGTAACTTTTCCCATCTGATCATCATGTGAGACTATGGCCATGTAAACTACCTATGTTATTCAGTTCCTCTTCTTTACTATGATGGCTGTTCCCATCTCTCCTGACAGAAAGATAAAATCTGTAAGTGATGGTGAGATACCAAGATACTACATAAATATCCTGAGGTAAATAAGACAGATAAAATACCCATTAAATAAAATTTATGTACAAAAAAAAAGGAAAGCAAATGTTGGCCCACCTCACCTGAATGACTCATCCAAAATAAGTTTCAGTGATATCATCTTTACCACAGAACAGTCATAAAAATTCTAGCAGTGATTAGCCACGGAGTTTTTGAAACTGCATTAATGAGTCCTCCATTCTTGGGTCTCACTACTCAAGTGAAAATTTTTATGTTGCCTTGGTTAGTTTTTTGTCATAAATAACATCAGTTCATTATGTTAAAAGATGAGTTATGCATCCAAGAATGAGACCCATAAAAGCCTCAATGAGGCTGAGACAGGAGCAGCATGATCTGTAAGACTGTATAAACAGTCATGTATCTTGCATCCTGTGTCTCCCCAGAACTGAGCTGTCACAGTCTCTCAGGACACGCAGCTCAATGTCCTCTCCTACATATCACAGACTCATTCATGTGGGAAGGGGTCTCAGGAGGTCGAGTCCAAACTTCTGCTCAAAGCAGGGTCAGCACTGAATTCAGACCAGGTTACTTATGGTTTTGACTCTTAAGGTCTTGAAAAGCCTCCAAACAAGGACATCCTGAGGAGCTCCACATGTAAGCAGCCCCCTGAAGGGAATGAACCTTTAACCATGGGCATGTAAGCCCTCTCTTTCTAAAACCAAGGATAGATACATACTGTTTTCCAAAAGGTGGCAGCATCTATGAGCTATCAGCTGATGCATCCATGCTCAGTCATAGCTCAGGCACAGACAGCTCACTGTATCTGGTAAGGATCATCTCAGCATTAATCAAGCAACTACCACAGGCCCTACCAGGCATGCTCAATAGCAGATTTTTTTTGGCACTTAGGGAGCTGTTGGAATAGAAAAAGGATACTTACAGATTTTAGAGTTCCCCAAGTACTGGCAGAAGTTTTGAAGATCAGTCTTCAAATTAATGGTATGTTTGTGATATGCACAGCAAAGCACACATGATCTATATAAAAAACAATTAAAGCCACTGTATTTAATAATTCAAAAGCACATATCAAACACAGAATAATGATTATTTTTTACAGCTTCATTCACCAAAGTTATAGGAATGTTATACAGACATGCTTTTTAGCTCTTACAAGTACTTTGCACTGTTTTCCACAGGACAGCAAAATGAACACTCTATAGCTAAATACAATCTACACAATCTATAGCTAAAATTGTGAACCAGGTTACCAAATACATATGGAAAACTTTACTTCCAGAAGCAAATCAAAGAAGTAAATCAAAGCAAAGCAGGCTTGTTAATGAGCTATAACATTTTAATTCGTCTATACTAAAAATCAGTATCTACTACTTACTTACTTACTGAAAGGAGGTTGCAGCGAGGAAGGGGGAAAGATCACTTTTCTCATGTGACAACTGATAGGACATGAGGAAATGGTCTCAAGCTGCACCATGGGACGTTTAGTTTGGATATTAGGAAGAATTTCTTCATGGAGAGGGTGGTCAAGCATTGGAACACGCTGCCCAGGAAAGTGGTGCCGTCTCCATCCCTGGAAGTATTTAAGAGATATGTGGACATGGCACTAAGGGACACGGTTTAGTGATGGGACTCAATAGGTCACATTGATGGGTAGACTTGATGATCTTGAAGGTCTTTTCCAACCTAGATGATTCTATGACTACTGACGGATAGCTCTGATCAAACTTTATGAACATGCTGGAAAGTTGTTAATGAATTACAGGTATTTTCCTTCAAGCAACTGTAATCGGCTGTATATCTGCTCACAGCTTAGAGAACTTGATGGCTTGGATCTTGTTAGCTTTCTTCTATTTATTGTTGTACAGCTTTCTTACATAACATTTGCAAGATGATCTTGCTCCAAACAAGGATTTTCATCTAGCATTTTTTAGGTGTAACTAAGTGTAACAGCTAAAGAAACTTAGAATGATTAGTTATATTTTCTTTTCTTCAACAGCTCTAACTAACTTTTAAAAAATCAGCACTGTGCTGCATCAAATGTTTTGGTTCTAAAACAATGCTATATGGCTGCAGCTGATGGCAATATACTTCTTGACTGTAACTGAAATTGTATATAAACCTGTATATAAGCTTGTAAGGTGTCACCAAGTTTCCTCCCAAAATATTTACCTGTGTTTTCTGTTTAAATTATGAATAACCTATTGGAGCAATCATTACTTGTGTTTAATATAGCTCACATATATATTTTTAAGACACTTTCAAAGTCCTCCAAAAGTTTTGGTCTTCTGTGATACCAAAAACAGTGTTAAAAATACTGTCATTTTTCCCAGTAAATTAGTTTTCTGAAGACATTACTTCCTCTGATTTTTTCTAATTCAGAAAGTATTTTTTTACAAAATTTGTTGATGATTATCTCTGTCTCTTATGATAACTTTTTAATCTGTTTCCTTCTCCTATCCAGTTGACATCTCAGTCTTCATTCAACAACTCAAATGGAAGCCTGGTACAGATTCTTACTACAAACACATTTTGCCCAACCTTGCAGTGATGTCAAAATGTTGCAGGAAAACTATGTCCAGAGCTGTCTGGAAGTCACTAGCTACTGGAAGAGGGTTCTCTGGGGCTGCAGACACTGAGCTGAGCCATGCCCAGACTCCTCCACTCTCCTAGGGGAGGCTGTACTGCCTTTTCTCTTTTCTCTGTATTGCTTCACTCATCAAAAGGTGAGAGAAGGACCAGTGTTCCTGGTTTATAGCCCACTGGTGTTCCCTCCATGAGAAACCCCATCCCCGTTGTGCAGCCATGCTGGATAGCTGGCCATGGGACCACCTCTTTCTTCCAGGACTGCCTTCTGCAGAGGTGCTCCCAGCTCTGCAGCAGCACAGCCACAGCAGAGAAAGGCATTGTCTGAAAGTGTCAATGCTCCCCTTCTCCCTCTCCATACCACAGACATTGCCACCAACAGTTACTCCCTGGCTGAGAGTGTATTTTTGCTGTGCTTTCAAATATCCTACCCCAGTAATAGAAAACTGGCAGACACCCTTGTCCCCCAGAAAAAGTTGGGTTGTCTTGGTATAATGCACAGTAATCATATCCTAACAGGTCAATATACTTTCATTTTTAACACTTACCAAGACACAAACTTGCTCTTTAACACAGACACACAAAATGTTCAGAGACTCCATGCTAAGAACATCTCCCAGCCAACTGGAGTGACTCTGCAGCAGAGTGAGAATGCCATCCTTCTTTAGAGCTCTTGCCTCTTACGAACTCTTACTAAAAAAGGATTTTTACTGAGCACAGATCACCTATGTCTGCAGTTCAGTACATTACTTTACTGGTCACTGTGCCATTTAGCTGGCAATTTCAAAGATTCCTTCCCTCTTACAGTCAGTGTGTTTCTGTGCACAGAAGAAAACAAAGATGAACAAAATGTTAAAAAAAAATAATAATAAAAATAAATTAAAGGAAGGTTCAGACAAGTTTTTCAATGAATATCATAAATTTACTTGATTCATATTGTATCCAAAAATTATTGGCAATGCCTGGGTTGCTTCCTTTTCCAAAAAAAAAAAAAAAATTCATCTAATCCCAGGGGCTCACTTCATATAATGAGATACAATTTTCTAGCATCCAACTAAAGCATTTTCAGATTTGTGAGGAACACAGTCATCAAATATGCATTACTTATCTAGACCACTTCTCAGGTTGTACATCGTTGCTCTTGAGTGTGTGTGGGGGGTGTTTTGATGGCAAAAGCTCATAATTAACCACTTTGCTGTGTTCAGACAGCAATCTTAACCATTAACCACAATAAAGGCAGCAAAGCAGAGACAGGAAAAGGGTTCATAATGTGCATAAGACAAGGAGAGAGCTCTCATTTAAAATTTTTGACCTACCAGAAACAAGAGTTTCAGAATATTTATAAATTCTTATGAATGAAAATGATATGAGGCAGCCTGAGCTACCACTAAAAATCAACTGGAATCATCTGGTTAACTGACATTCAAAGTATATAGTGAACTTCTTGTGCCTTCAGAAAACTTATGTTCTAATTTATGAGTCAAAGCCTTTTCTCTCTTTTTATAACACAGAACCTTTGGATTTCATATAATGGACATAGAAAATAAAATTAGGATTATCACAGATAATATAAGTTTCAAATGTCTATCTTTTTATTAATCAGTATCATAAATGTTGTGTCCTTTATCCTGCATAATTAGAAAACTCACAAAGCTAGCTTCCAAATAACTACACACCACTACATTAGGTCTACTTACACAGTCAACTTTACTTTACTTTCTCTTTATTTCTTTCTCTTTATTTTTATTTCTGGTTACAGATAAAATACTGTAACCACCACAGGTGGTACTACAACTGACAAGCCTACTGTCTTGTGTATGTGCATTAGCACAAACAAGTAAAGTTTTTTTGGTTTGGTTATCCT
This sequence comes from Anseranas semipalmata, assembly GCA_013399115.1. Classification (NCBI taxonomy): domain Eukaryota; kingdom Metazoa; phylum Chordata; class Aves; order Anseriformes; family Anseranatidae; genus Anseranas; species Anseranas semipalmata. The sequence goes on from VXAA01006102.1 coordinate 12,460, forward strand.
AATAAAAGTAATAAAACTAATGTGAACAACAACAACAAAAAGTTAAACAAAGTAGCTACAATCATTTTCTGTGTTTTCTGAGTCAAATGCAGGAGAACACAACAACTGTATTGGTTAAGACTGTAGTTTCATCTGTCCTAGTATCCCATATCTGACAGAGGCTAGTAGTACATCCTGAGGGACAGTGTAAGAAATAAAGCCCATATAAAGTAACCCTTCAGACAGCAGCATCCTCTCGACTTCGGACAGGTTAGAAGTAGTTGGAGGTTTATGCCATTTTAACTACATACTTGTATATCATCCCATACTAAATACTATTTTCACTTTAAAAAAAAAAAAAAAACCACTTCCTCTCACACCTGATTTTGATCTCAGTCTCTTTTTTTGAGACTTCAGAATGGAAGGTATTCTCCCTCAGATGCTGTGTAGTTATCGCAAATGCAAAGAACGTATTTAACTTTTCTGTCACAGATGACCTTAACATCTTTTTTACATCTCAGGCTTCTTCCAGAGCTCCTGCTTCCAGTGTATTTAAAAATACACCAACATCTTATAATTTGTCTTCATCTTATAGCAATTTGCTGCACTAGATCTCATTTTTTTGCTCTTCCATTTAGCAAAGGATGTCTCTTCTATTGCCTTACTGAATCTTTTTGGTTTGTTTGATTGGTTCTTTAAGAGCATTTTCCAGCTGGTCATACACTTTTATTCCAAGTTTTGAATATCTGTTTTAAACAACTGCCCTGTTACTTGCAATCTTATTATTTTTATAAGTGTTACATCATTGTGCAGTATTTTATCATTTTGTTTGCACTGACTTATCACAATGATAGGAGCTTCCATGTGAGCCAAGGCTTGTCTGTATATTTTAATTTCTTCTGAATTTATATCCTCTCTCTTAAGTCTGGAATTGATAAAAACTAAACATTCTAAAGTAAAATGAAATTTTAAACATCTTATTTCAACTCATTGTTGAATCACAACCTCTGAATCTCTGTGATCATTCAGAATGGGTCCTGACTTTGCATACTTACTTGTCTTTTAGAAATGTCTGTGAGTGATAATGAGGCCTTTACTGGAGAAGGAATTAGAAAGACAATCTTTTGATGTTTTACTGTGTTAGATAAAGCTACTATGGGGATTACAAACATCTGTAATTTTCACACATGTCAGTTTTCAGCTTTTGCATTCTCTCTTGATAAACACTCTTTACAAACAAAAATCTTAATTTCTGTAGGGGAGATGTTTCCTTCTTTTACCTTCACAAACTATGTTTTGTCAACTCCTTCTCTCATTCACATTACAAATTCTTTATAACCTATTATCGCTAACATAAAACTAAACTGAGAATGTAGTAAGACATCTGAGTAAAACTAGAACACAACATGAAGAACATCAGGTTCAAAATGGAACAGAAGTTTATATATCAATTCAAAGAATCCATAGAGTCCAAAGAAGTTTCTGCAAATCAGCACTGAAGACTGATTTTAATCTTTTTTAAGTGTCACTTGAAGGTGTTACGTGCTAAAAGTCTAAAAGCAAATGTCTATACTGTGACCTTAGGTCCAAGTTTGAAATTTTCTTCTCGATATGTCTTACATGATACGGCATTGGGGCCATCTTTTATCTCCAGAGAATATATAGTATTATTGATCAACACACTTAATAGGTGGAGATTTGACAATTTTTTATTTAGTGAAAATTACATTTGGCAATCTTCAGCTGTCTAGATCTCTTAAGGATTAATACCAATTTGTATTCTTTTAATATCACAATCTACAGAACTGTGCAAAACTGAGGGCAGCTCTCTGTGGATGTAATCTGGTATATTCTCACAGCCATGTACTTACTTTCACATCCCCAAAAAACTGATAAGGCTTGCATATGCTGATTTTTCATTGACAATTCAAAAAGCAAGCAGGAAAAGAGAAAACAAAACACCTAAATATTAAAA
>VXAA01006102.1:14430-177095 GCA_013399115.1 Anseranas semipalmata
AAAAAAAAAAAAAAAAACAGAAAACAAAAAACTCACACTGGCAGACTATAGAGGTAGACAATAGAAGCAAAACTGCAACCTTGAGCCAGGACATAATGGTCTGCTGGCACACAAATTCACCTTTGTTAGCTTCCCAGAGGTTCACAGAAGCTTGTCAAGGACTGGAATGACTTTCACTCCCCGAGTCTTGGCTTCCATAATATCCTCCCCTTCTCATGCAACTTTCTGACTCAAAAGATGAGACAGCATTACCTTTCCTCTGATCTTGTAGCTTGAGACTTGCACTAATTCTGCCTCAAAACATCTTCCTTCAAGGTCTTGGAAAAAAGAGGGCCCAAGGCTTGCTTTGGAGTCATTCAACTTATCCCAGTCAGCAGTCATTGCTGGATAGCAATAAAATGGAAATGCGTTGATTTAGTTATCAACTAAAAAATAGTCTATATTTTATATGAAATAGAAATTGATGTTCATCTTCCAAAAAATACAACAAAACTCCAGATGTATAACATCCCTTCTGAAAGACTGAGTGAAAAAATCAGTATAAAAATATGTGATTGGAAAAAATCTATACAGCAAGCAACCACATACTTAATTCTCATTCACCACTAAAGAAGCATTACCCTATATTTACTCTCAACATTCCTTTTTCCTTCAAAGAAAATGAGAATTTAATAAAAATTGTTCTCTCAGACACTAAAATCTTCATTGTAATAGAAAGAAGCTGACTTCACAGCTTATCCTGATTAAAACAACCTGAAAAAAAAAAATTAAAGTAAATATGGGGCCTGTGTTTCTGAAAAAAATAAAAAAGGTATTCTCTTTCAGTCTAGAATACAGCCAGCTAATATATATATATATATAAACAAGCCGTTGTACACCAGTTTTGAACTTCACATGAGTAATAGCATCACAAAAAGTCACCACATTCGAGCTATATTTATATTTATTCACCATACACAACTAACATTATCTCGAGCCAATCTTCCAGTTTTGAAACCCATGTTTTAGGCAATACTCTTGCCTACCTTGCTTCAGAAATGTAGTTCTGAGAATAGGCTAAATTGTTCTGTATATACTGCTAATTTTCCTTAGCTCCAAATGATGTGTCAGGTCTTCCATACTCACTATGATGACACAAAATATTACATATGTTTAGCAGAACTGCTCATTTTTTTCAACTCCCGTTCCTTTGGGAATGGCAATATCCAACACATTTTAAAGTGAAGGAGTTTTAAGGGTTTATGGCTTAAAGTTTAATAGTTCCCATTTAGAAAAAGTCCACATTCTTTCCAAAATGACATGCTCTGCTCAACTCTCACAGATTCATTTGCAGAAGACTTGCAAGTAAGTCATAAGTTGTTTACAACTCCGAAGATATTTTAAGAATAACTGATGCCTAGATGCTTCCCATGCAAGATATTTCATTAAAGAAGAACAAGATAAGCATTTACCTATAGAAAAAGAAGATGAAGAATGGCTTCGTTCCCTTCTGCTATCACTCACACAGATACACAAATAAGGTTTGATCCTTGGCTTTTGCTGAAGTCCCTTTGTGATAAGAATGCTTACATGAGTCATTAGCAGGCACAAAGCCAGAATTATTTAGTGCATCCCCCAGGCTGTTCTAAGACATGCCAGGAGTAGGTTTGGCTTTCAGCTCTGGAAGCAGAATGCTAACTTTAAGCCACTTTTCTCACCCCCTCCCCTCATCATGTCTGGTAAAGGACTTGTCTGTTAACTTCAGCTTCTTTCTCCTCCAGATGGTAACTTCTAAAGTACACAATCGAAAAGTGGGAACATAATTTTCACATCTTCACTGATGTTGTAAGATTAAAAATCTTCACATCAGACACACAAAACTGCCGGCTCAAGGAAAATAGTAAGCTTGCAAATGAATAATACACTTTTAAAATGCTACATATTTCCAGGGGTCTAAAATAGAATTGTAATACAACTCAAAATCTGAACAGTGGCTCAGGGCCAGATTCTCAGCCAAAGTCGAACAACATAGATTAAGACTCAAGAGCATATATAACTTGCTTAGATTTCATGTACGCTTTCTCAGAACTTCTCCTGTTCTAGTCAACACGTAGTATCAATCAGGATTGCAGCACAGAATTAGTCAGTGCAGCTGACTGGAGTCCACAAAGAAAAAAAGAAAAAAAAGAGAGAGAATTTTAGAAAAAATGTTCAAAAGTATTGAACTAATCAAAAATGAGAGAAATGAAGCAAATATTGCACCACCACCTCATTTTCAGCTGTACAACAGTAAAGGGAAATCAAGTGTGATAATGTCTAGTTAGAGACTCAAAGAGTGTATGAAAAGGCCATGAAGCTAGAGATTGCAAATGCAAGCAAAACAGCTACACACTTTTACTTTAAACTACAGTCTTCAATTTATCACTGACTTTGGCAGGCCTGAAGGCCAGATTATTGATAAATTATCATAATCTGTGCACGAAGACATCACCATTGAGGGTATTCATAGCAATTTGTGCATTACGGGAGAGATCTTAATCTACGTTAGTATAGGATGCCATCGGTAAGCAACGAAAACGTGCATGTTAATATATAAAGAGGTTTATACTACATTGCTGCCTCCTATTCCCTTTTCTTCACTCAAATGTTACTTTCCTGTAATAATCTACCTGGTAGTTCCAATTTGTAGAGATACTAATGTTTCACTATGTTTCATTAGAGATTCGAAAGCTAATTTATTCTCAGTATTCTCTCTGTTCAATTTGCCCTATATTGCCATCAACATTTTTATTGTGCTATAAAGTCACCAAGGACAGTGAAGATCCCTGAGAACTGGGAGAGAACATTAAAGTATGCAACTGTTTATAGAAATGAAAAAGCAACAGTCAGAAGAATTACAGCCTACCTTCAGAAAGAATCTGTAATTAAGAAAATAAAGAATAAAAAGCAAGTTGCTCAAAAAAATAAAAGAGAAATAAAAACTAGTCAAAATTAATTACTCCAGAAGATGTCTTGCTTAGTGTAATCTTCTTGGCAGAATAGATGACTAGGTGAATAGGGGAAAGCAGTACATTTCAACTTTCATAACACTTTCGACACTGCCCTGTATATCATTCTCATAAGAAGGCCAAAGAAATATGATCTACCTAGAATAACCCCTAAATGAGTATAGAATGATGGAAAATTTCTCTCAAAAGTAGTAATCAAATTGGAGAACATTTCCTGTAAGACTTGTCCAAAATTTGTTGGCACTCAATCCAATTATTTTAATTTTTAACTTAGATTTGAAGTAGAAATGATATTGATAAAATGAGTGCATGACAGTAGACTAGGAAGAGTTGCAACCACATTACAATTCAAAATAATGCTGAAATGGACAAATGATCCGTAAAGATCAATACAACACAAGTGGGAAGGAAAAATTAATTGCAAGACACAAAAAAAAAAGAAAAAAAAAAGGAAAAAGTGGTAGAGACTGGTAGAGAGAGATCCAGAGGCTTTAGTAGCTCATACAGGAAACGAGGCAGCAGTAATAATGAACCTGTATTGGGTTTATGTGGCAAGGTGTTGGCAGCACGTGGCTGCAGGGCTCCTCTGTGAGGAGAGGCCGGGGCTGCCCCGTGCCGGACACAGCCGGTTCCAGCCGGCTCCAACAGCCCCACCGCAGGGCACGGCTGGGCCCAGCAGCCAAGATGGCGGCGCCTCTGGGAAATGTGTTTAAGAAAAGGTGAAAAATGCTGTGAGGCAGCTGTGAGAGAGAGGAGTGATAAAATGGGAGATAAACCTTCTTCCCTGCCTGGGAAGAAGGTGTTTTTAGTTTATTTCACACTGTCCTACTCTGTTATTAATTGGCAATAAATTAATCTTCCCCAACTTGAGTCTGTTTTGCCTGTAACGGTAACTGCTGTGATCTCCCTATCTTTATGTTGACCCATGAGCTGTCTCGTTGTATTTCCTCCCGCTGTCTTGCTGAGGAGGGGGAGTGAGAGAGCAGTGTGGTGGGCACCTGGCAGCCAGCTGAAGTCAACCCACAAAAGCTTTTCAAGTAAAAGAAAGAAAAAAAAAGTGTTCCCTAGGTTTTATTAACAGAGCATCCAATGCTGGGCACAGCAGATGAGTATTTGAGGGTATGCAGCAGAAGGAAGGCCTCTGCTAGGTTCAGTCCATGGTAATCCTTGAAGAAAAAGGTGGACAATTTGGGACAATCCAGATGAGAGTAGCAAGAACACTTAAGAGATTTAGAGAACATGATTAATGAAGAAATTAGGTTTGATTACTCTAAAAAGACAGAAAGAAAACAGGATCACTTTTTTCCAGTGCGTAAAACTTGCTATAAATAGGACTGTAACCAGCTGTTTTCCACAGCAATTCAGCTGTTCTTATTCAGATTCAACAACTGTGCAGAATAAATTGGTATAATTTCCAGAGAAAAAGATGTGGTGTTGAACATGAAGCAAAATCTCCAGCCAGCAAGTTGGTAAAAAAATAAAGTAGACTGCTAGACTGCTTTAGAAAATATCCAGAGATTTTTAGCAGGTTTGCTGTATATCTGTTCAGGATCCCTCAATGCAGAGTCCTGGACTAAACAATCTTCTGATGTCCCCCAAAGTAATTCTGCCATCCTTAAACTTTCCAATGATGATTGCAAATGTCTAGCCAAGCTTATGCAAATCAGCTGAATATTAGTTTGATTTATGAAAGATTACCAGCTCTATTACTGAAAATGTAACTTATCGAAGGATAGATATCAATTACCTCTAAAAACTATTTTTCTCAATATTTCTGACTTTAAATACATCATCCATTCCCTTTGTCTGTGGTTTGTTGCACTTGAATTCATACCATATAAATGGAGAAGTATTTATATATTTATATATAAAGACTTATTCATAAAAGGTACATGAAATCCATGAACAATTTTTAATTTGCAGATGCTGAAATTAAGAATCCTTCAGGAGCTGGAATAATGTTATGTTCTTAATAATATTAGGACTTCTCTGTAATAATTACTGTTTGTTGATGGTAAATTAAAGTCTTGAAAATAAGTTGAAAATAACATTGAGCCCTGTGCTAATTAATTAAAGAATGTGCAGTAAACCAAATTCTGTTACATGGGAAATATAAAGTGCTTATTGTGCTATTGCTTTGAGTAACCTAAATTGGCTTGAATTTTATGAGAACTAGGAATTCAGAAACAATATTTGATTTTACACATGTATTGCACTACTTAACATGCTAATGACCTTACCAATGTCCATGAAACTTCTCTATTTTATAACTGCATGCTGTATTTTCTTGTCTTATGGCTGTATTTGAGCCAATTAAAAATAAAACATTAGCTGATGATCATTTCAAAATACAATTCCATATAGTATTTGGGGGGTTATTATGCTTTCTTTTTTATGCATATTCTGCATTAACTCTGCAAATCTTCTGTGTTTTTAAAATTCCAGTTGGGGGTTATTCATTTTTCCTATGTGCTTCATCACAACAGAAGAACTGTAATTTTAAATATAGCAGAAACATCAGATAAAATTGGCATTGCCATTTCTTCTGAAAACTAAACTGTTCAGGATGTTCTTTTTCAAGATTTGTTATATGTATTTGTTCAATAGGATTTCTTAAGTCATCATAATGGCATTCCTCACCTTCGGTGTAAAAGCTTATACGTGTCCCGCCATGTGACGTAAGTGGAATGATATTTAGATGAAGTACGTGTTTTTGATGAGATGTTGAAACCTTTGGAAAAACCTTAAATTAATCATACTGGCTGAACAATTTATGTTAAGTCAAGAAGGGGCACTCATCATGTTGTATCTAGGAGTTGCTTTCCCTAATTCCTACAGCAATGCTGATGGAGCATCCTTACCTAGAATTCCAGATATTTAAAATACTCAACAAAATGTTTCAGATAGCTTTGCTTTGGTACTTTCCTGTGAAGAGAAATGTTTTACTGATTGTAGCTGGAATATATGGTTCTTGAGCAGGATACGGAGAACTGAGAGGAATTGCTACGGCACAGCCCAACAGGAAGGAGCAGGGCAGCCAGAGGCACGGGGGCAGCCCCAGCCCCGGCCTGGGCACTGGGCACTGGGCACCTCCTTGGGGATGGGGACTGGCTGAGACCAGGCCAGGATGTGGGCCCACAGGGTGGGTGGGCCAGGCACGGCCAGGCTGTGGGGAGCTGGGGACCAGCTGGGGCTGAACTGGGGGCCTGGGCCAGGGGCAGGGATGATAAAGAAGAGCAAGTACAAGCACACCGGCTGATCCACCCCGTGTCTTGTCCCCCACTGCAGTCTGCAGCCTCAGCAGGGGCCAGGGAAGCCTGCAAGTGTGTGCAGGCACTATGGTGTCGCAATTCACAGCATTTGGTAAGTCAAAATTTTTAATGCTGCAGGCAGCAACCACACGTGCTGTGCTACAACAGTTGTGTATATATAGCACTTACAGTAATCTATACCTTTTAATTTTGTATGCAAATAAACTGTTTGAATCACAACTGTTGTATGTTTATAAATCACTATCCTCTAAATATTAATTTAAAAAAGAATTTAATTTTAAAAACATAACTTTTGCTGTCCTGACAGCCCTATTTACCATGTGCTCAAGTTAGACATTGTGGCTACGTTTATACAAGTGAAATGAGTAGTGCCAGGGAACGTTTCCAGACACAAGAACTTGATCTCCTGCATGGCTCCCAGCAGGTTTTGGCCAGACAACCTGCAGCTCTCCCAGATGAGTGCTGGGCACAGCCAGGGAGCTGGTTGGGCCAGGGTTCTTTCTCAGAAACACCTGGGCGCAGACACCTGTTCTGTAGGGTAAGACAGTTTAAAAAGAGGGACTTGACCAGACTATGCCAAATAGCCCTGTGGCAGAGGACTGGCCTTGGCTAGTGCTAGCTTACTAGTATAGGTTTAGCCAATATTACTTAAATGTCATGAATAGTTAACCTATACAGCAAGACCATTTTAATAGAAGTGTTGGCTTTTTGTCAGGAAACAAAGAAATTACATTAGTCTATGCTAGTCTTTGCAGGCGACTTTCCTAACAAAGAAGTGTCCATATATGATGTGATGGAGAAGGAATTTAGACAGACAAATTATCACAGAGGAAAGGGCTGTGCTTTAAAAAAAAAAAAAAAAGGACAAACAACCTTACTTTAAGATCTGATCAAAGAAAATGCTTCTTTCTCTGTCTCACGAGTCACATTATTTTTCATATGCATTTCTCTAATATTTGTCCTTACATATGAATAAATATGTACTTATATAATCTATAAAAAATAACACTGGAGAGATTATGTTTCAGGAGGAAATTCTCTTTCCTGTCGATGGAATTTCAGAATCCCTGATACATTTACAATAAATCAGAGCATAGTTAATACCTCACAGCATACTTGCAAATATATACCCTTTCCCCTTACTGTGGCAATGTGCCTTCAATGTCGTGCAGCACTAAGGGAAACTTCTGTTTCTATAGGACCTGAACACAGCTACCACTTTCCATACTATTACAATAGTCTTGCGAAACAAACAAGAAAGTGTTGCATGATAAAATTGGTCAAGATTGTGTTTTTCATATATGGAGGAATATTCTGTGATTCTTCTAGATGACATACCACAAACATCCACAATGTTTTAATCAGATATCGCAGATGTTACAAGAATTGTTTTCAGAGTTCTGTCTGTTTTATTACCAGGGTTCATTTGATTGTTATCTTTTTTAAAAGCTCAAAATAAATGTGCAATTCCATTGCCCTTCAGAGCAGCTTAATTTTGTTCAGAAATGTTCATATACGGTATCCCAAAACACTTTGCAAACAAAACTAAAATCATGTGGCAACCAAGCTTTTGCAACAAATTCTGTATAATTCATAAAAGTCAAATACAGTGTGAACATCAATATTTTCCTTTTCAAGTTCATTTGCATGAATTCATGTTTGTATGCAGGGATATTTCAGCAACCATTATTGTTGATCATTTATTCCTTTATTTTCCTGAATTGTCACTGTATTGCCCTTCAATTCAGCTGAAAGGAAGATTGTACTGAAGTAAAGCAAAGTTATTCTTAAGGAAATGTTTTTCCATTGTCTCTGCATGTGCCAAGTACAATACATCTTTGCGTTTCACTGATTTAGAAACAAGTCCTTTAAAAATAAGGGCATGCAGGGGCTAACCCAGTGGTCTAATTGTTTGGTGATTTACATTTTTCTTTTGACAGGAGAAAGAGAAAAAGACAGATTAATTTAAGTAGCTCCCAAATTCAGATGGATGTGGGAATGTCACAAAAAAGGAAGTAGAGGAGTGACTGTGAGGTAACCATTTCCTCTATACAGGGAATACTTCTCTTCTCTATGCTTCTCGTTAGTAAGAGCTCATGAGAAATGCATAGCCAAAAATAGTATTGACAGGAAAGTGCTTTCCAGAGGCAAAATTCACAGCCATATTTAAGCAGAATCAGATGAAGAGCACTATGTTAGCATGATCAAAAAAGGTCATGCAGAGACTGTTTTAAGTAGCATTAATCACCATCTGTCGTTTTAGCAGATTATATTCATATATTACTTATATGAATAACGTGGGGGTTTTGTGTTTCAATCAACCAATACATTTCTTTAAGTGATACTGGGAATAAGAGAATGCAATACATATATCTCAGCTTTCGTAAGACTTCTGACATTGCCTTCCTGAAGTGAGATGGGGGATTGTCTTGGAAGCAAAATAAGGGAACGTGGCCTAGATTAAACCATTATAGGGTATTGCAAAACTTATTTGAAAATGGTATTCAGACAGAAGGTTTAAAACATTCAGTATCAAAGTGAAAGCATGCATTGACTGGAATTATGGTATGGTTCCAATACTGGTCAATATCTTCATCTTAATGATGGGAGAGAGTGCAAATAAGCACATCAACAGCTAAAAGTGCATTGAATGACAGGATAAGGACTCAAAATTCTCCTGACACGTTGGAGAAGTGGTCTGCAAAAAGTAAGATGCAACTTAATAAAAACAAGTGCAAGTTTCAACATCTCTGTAGTAATAAGCAACTGGGTGGGGGACAACTGGCTTAACAGCAGCCTAAACAGGCACAATCTAAACATAACCTCATGTTGTCATGCTGCTGCTGCTGCTGCAAAAAGGAAAACAATATTATGAGATATTTGAGTCAACAGTAAGAGATGTGAAGTAAACCTTCTGTTCTACTCAGAAGTCCTCAACTGAAATATTGTGCTTATTTTTTATCTCTGACCAAAGACAAATTGGACAGACTTAAGAAAATATATGCTATGAGGAAAACTTGAAAGAAATTAAGTTATTTAGCTTAAAGAAAAGAAGATTGAAAGTAAACTTCCTATCAGTCTTGAAATCTGCAAAATTCTGTTGCAAAGAAACAGGTAGTTTAGGGTGTTAGAATTGGATGTATCACACTTTAGGAGTTGTCTGTCTCTCTCTCTGTTGCCAATGAAGGAAGTCTTATTTAAATCAGGATCCTAACTTCCACATGCCTAAATTACACTAACAAAAGCAATGTTATTTTCACGTCCTATAGACCAAGATTCATCTAATGTACTTCTCTTCCCCAGCTGTAATTGATGTAATTGCTTCTTTACTTCAAGTGGTGGTATTTACAACACTTTAAGGCACAACAGAATGCATAAAATGAAATGAATGGCTTTGGCATTTTGCTAAATGCAAAAGGATTCATTCTTGCTACTGGAAGCAGATATAAAAAGTCCTGGTACCTTAACATGAAATCAGTGTGTGAGTCCAGCTTTATTCATGCCATAGCTGAGATCTCACAAAGGCTCATCTCTGAAAGCAACCTTTGTATTAGGACAGAGTTCTCCTCACAGGGATCCCTTCTCAAAAGAGCTCAGCCTCCTCCATAAAAGCTCACCGGAGGCCACAACATATATATTTCTTTTTAAGACCTCTGCATCTGCCCATCTTAAGGCAGCTCTGTTTTAGTGGGTTAACCCTCAGCTGACTGCCACAGCACTACAGAAGCTTTAAATACTTTTTCCAAATAAATTTGTCCATTTATCTAACAGCAATTATATTCATACAGTAACCAACCAAAGCTCAGGGTATCTTATTGATTCACCCTATTGATTTGCTGTCTCATAAATTGTAAAATTCCAGCATAACCTTTACCCACTGAGTCCAAATGAGTGGTTTAGTTGACATTTTCATTTCATCTGAATGAAATGTCAGCTGCATTGAACATTTAACTAACATATCCACATGGGCTGTTTGTGTCTCCTGTGAGCCCGGTCAATGGCTGTCACGGCTAGTTGGATGTAACAGCTCAGAATCAGCATTATTTTCATCCAAAAATAACAATTAGAAAAAAAAAAAAAAAAAAAGCCTACTTCTTCATAGCAGAGAGCCTTGCATGTCCTCTCTGCCATGGTGGTTTTACCCTGCTGGGCAGCTGGACTCCACCACAACCACTCTCTCACTTCCTGTCCTCAAAGGAAAAGGGGGAGAAAATACAATGGAAAGGGTTCAAGGGTTGAGATAAGGAAAGGGAGATCACCCACCAATTACCGTCATAGGCAAAACAGACTCAACATAGAGAGATTAATATAATATTATATTATATATGTCAAACACATCATAGCTCAAGATCTCACCATGGAATCCTGGCAAATTACCTTTCACTTAACTCACATAGGTTTCTCTTCCTCAGGAGTTCAAGCAAAATTATCAGGTGAGAAAAGTACTTTCCTCCTCCCATTATACTCTAGGAGAATACTCATTATATCACAGAGCTTAGCACCCATTTTCAAAAGAGTATTAACAGAGGCTTTTGCAAAGTACCGTGCTATGCATTTGGATGACTAGTCATTTGGGAGTGTTGAAAGTTGTTATAATAACTTCATAAACCATCTTCTTAATATAGTTGACAGATCTCATGAAAGATCTGACTCATAGGGGGATGAACTGCATAAGAGCCTATAACAAAAGTCTAAAAATCCTTAAAGAATGTCTTCCAAAAAGACTTTGTCTTACAGATGGATGTGATGATGGTGGAATTCAGAGCCATGCTATCAGAGCAGGGAGGGAAATCTTGTTCTGAAGTAGAAACTCTTGCAAGGAAGAAGGCACATTCTATTATGTTAAAAAAAAAAAAAATGCCCAGCCCTTAAGTAGGCAGTACCATCACTAAAAAATTTCTTTGCTTGGGAACAAACTGTAGGAAAACACACTTATCCTGCAAGGCATAAGTACAATAGAAAAAAACTAAAGATTTAAATACTGTGTTAGAGTTGGCACTACTGCCAGCTATATCCCAAGTGCAGCATACAGAGGAAACACATACTTTCCCTCTGATGAAATAACCTGCATGGTCACTTTCATCCTGGGGATTTGGAGTGAGGTAGGGAAGATGTGGAAGCTTTAAATCCAAGACTAAGCCTGTGGAGACTCCAGAGACTCTCCGTCACTATCATTATGCATGTGCAGACATAGAGATATGCTAAATATTTCAACCTGGAAGCAAACCAGTCCCCACCAACCTCACAGAAAGGAGGCAGGATATGAGAGGGCAGCTGGAGTGAGTACCTCCAGCTCTGCAGCCCACCAGCTTCCACGCTCCCCAGGTTCTGCCATAGCTTCACAGAGACACAAACTTCTCCCAGTCTTAACAGGAAATTATGCACAAGAAAAAGATTTCTCTTGGTCTGAAACATGGCAATAACAAGGCTGCCAAGGCATCAAAAGATAGGTGCAATCTTTGATATATGATCACAGGCCTGTATTTCAAACATTACCTTAAAAGTGGAGATCCTACCACTGCTGTAACACATACCATACGTGTAAAAACAATTGCTTCCATTGGAACAATCATCTGTGAACAATGACTAAACTTTTAGTTTGTGGAGCTGATGTTCTTCCTTTTTTATTGTGAAACACCAAGAAGGTTGTTTTAGAAAATACCCAAATTTAGCAATTCTGTTTGTCCTGTGAACAAGTCAAAAAGCTGTCAGAACTCACCAAACCAGTGAGTGATCTTATGTCTAACAACCACTCTTTCATTTGTCCAGTAATTAACTTTGTTAGTCTAGAGGAACCACAATCACTATATTATGCGTGTGTTCTTAGGCAGAAGTTTCCAAGTTACTTCTGTTATTAAAATAAACTTTGAAACATCAAGTGCTATCTTCATTCTCACGGACAACACTGAGTTCTGAAACTTCTTTATAAGACATCCCAGAAATCTATAGGCTGTGTCAGGTGAAACAAACCAGTCATACTGGTCTCTCCTGACCTCCTATGCTATGAATCTGTGGGACGTTTTCCTTTGCAGTTGCATTCTTGCAAATATGAAAGTGTCTATTCCAGCTTCTGTGCCAGTGATCATATCTATTTACCTTCCTAATACTTGGTCTTCTGGAGAAGCAAAGCCAATGAACACTGTGACCTAAAATAAATTATCACAAGCAAAAAGTCTGAATTGTAGAACAGCAGCCAAGAGTGAGGAAATAACATAATGGAAGCAACAACTGCATTAAAAAAGACTGTTGCACACTGGTAGTCCAAGAAAAACATTTGTCCAACACTTATGACTGTGATGAATAGCTAATGAGGCATTCGCAAACGGGCAGCCAATTCTGAAGTCTTCAAGGGATGTGGGCATTTGAATAATGGTGGAAAGTGCAGCAGTGATAGTGGGAAAAATACTTTTCCTATAGTTAATCTACTTATTTTTGGCTATTTATATAAAGCCAAAATGAGATTTTTTTTTCTTTTAGCAGTGTTTTATACTTTATTTGTAGTGTCTTTGGACTGATTTGACCTATGATTTTGCCATTGACTTCACTGACATATGAATTTGGCCTTTAATTAAATATATTTATCTGGAAGTTAGTAATATATAGTATTTATTACAAATAATTGTGTTTTAACCTGAAAATGCAATGGTTTGAGAGAGAGATTATTTTTCTCATCATTGCCTTTATAGAGATCACACTTCACCACATGTTCCTCTCATCCTTGTATACCTCTTTTCCCCACAGAATTCCTCGACGATCTACTGCTCATATTCTACTTTCCTCTTCCTTCTTCTTTCCTTTCTATGTCTGTTCATATACAGGTCCTTCAACTAAATTCATTTCCCTTGCATTTTTTTGCCTTTCATGTTCCCATTTCTCTCTGACACTCTAGCCATTTGAATTGCCAGACATCCCAAATCCACTGTTCTCCCCCTTTGCCTGGGAACAATGATTCCATCGATCCAATTCCACCCTTCTTCCCAGATCATTCGTACAAACAGCCTCCTCCTAGCCCGAAATTCTTTTTCACCAACAATATTGACTTTGCAACTGTGCCAGCTCATCCCAAGGATGTGATATTCCCTGGTATTATTCCCATCTGTCTGCCATCTGGCATACAGAAACTCACAGTCTCAGTAGAGGCAAGTGCCTCTAGTCAATGCACAGCTCTGAAAACAGTCCTCTGAATAGTGCTTGGGGAATCTTGATGCTTGAAGCAGACAGCCATTCCCTCCCAAGAAATAAAGGTAGAAGTTTTAGGCACTGGTAAGTTCCCTAGACACCATGACTGCATGCAACAATGCACACTCCATATCTGTCTTGACCCTTCCAGCCTGTACGTACTACATGTATTTTACATGGAGAGCATCCTCACAGAGCAACCACA
The DNA here is from genome assembly GCA_013399115.1 of Anseranas semipalmata. Lineage (NCBI taxonomy): Eukaryota > Metazoa > Chordata > Aves > Anseriformes > Anseranatidae > Anseranas > Anseranas semipalmata. Next base: position 28,074 of record VXAA01006102.1, read on the forward strand.
GGCAAAGAAACACATATTCTACAGAATTTTAGGTGTGGGGGATGCCTGATGCAATTTGTCACTGTTTTGGAAGTCCAATGATGTTGGCTTGGGTTTTTGTTTCTTGTTTCTGTATCATTCTCTCATCCCACCAAAGTGAAAAATGGACACGCTGCATACACTTCCAAGCGTGCCTGCTGTTGCTATCCACATATGCTCTGCCTTTAGAGGATGTTTTGGAGAAGGGATGCTTGAACTCTCTTCCTTCAGGCAGCTCTAGTCAGTGTCCCTGTCTCTGTGGGTATTTTTGCAGTGTCACTTGATTGCAATGACTACCTGGACTATTGCAGGTGACAAATCAAACAAGACAAAGACAAATTATCACCTTTGCATGAAAAAAAAGAGGAAGTCACAAAATACTCCAATGAGAGTTAGAATCTGAAGGGATGTTAGGGTTTGGGCTGGCTTCAGTGACTTAGCTGGAGATTATTTGTATCTTGATCAGTGGATATCAAAATAGGCTCAGAAGGGCCATCTGACAGGTATGGCTAAAGGAAGCTCAGGACTGTCCAAACAGTCATCCAGAGGCCAAACATGAGAAAGCTCTTCCTATAGACAGCAGCTGCAGAATGTAAGCACAAATAAGCACGATGACCATGATTGTGTAACTGTGGCATCTGCTGACAAATGCAAATGAGAATGTGCTTCTGAGATCTCATCCTTAAGAAGGGTACAACAAAATGACAGTTAAATATATTTCCCTGTTGCATGTCAGAGCCAATAGGAAATGTGATTAAGTCAGAAGGGTGACAGGTTACAGCCTCAGGAACTGGTCCTGTAGACAGTAGCCTGGATAATTTCAGTGGTCTGATCTATCACCCACTGAAAAGGTCTGGATTCCAGAAAGGCCACATCAGTACTGACTCATACTGGATGCACAGATTGTATGTACAGTAGGAGCAAAGTTGAGCCGAGGACACAGCAGACACTTGTTTGTGCCCGCAGACTGTGTCTTCTCCCACCAATTAGTCCTGAAAAATTACAGCTGGGTTCATAGGTGGCAATTGTGTTCCCCCAGTGCTAAGTTTCCCTTTCTACATCTTTAGCAGGATCTGTAGGGTACAGATGGTATTGCAAATCCCATTCTGAGTGGCTGGCTTCCAGACTCCCTTTTTTTTTTTTTTTTTGCTCCATTGTCTGGTGTAATCTTCTACTCTGTGGACCTACCCAGCCTTCCTTCTCACTCCTATGGTGTGTCTTTTTGACTCTCCAAGCTCTATCTGAGGGCTTCCCCTTACACCTTTATTGTTACCTTATTGTTCCTGAGCCGTCCTCTAAGCATCTTAGTAACCTTTCAGTAATATTTCCTGTTACCCTAGCACCAGCATTTCTGAAAGTCTTGTCAGAGTTGTGTGTGTCTGTGTATATGCTTCCCTCACTTTCGTGCATGCTTTTTAACAGTGATGTACTGTCCACCTAAGAATGAGGTTTACTTTGCCTCATAATATCAGAAAAGTCCTTCAGGATATTAAATTTGTTTCTGCCTTGTTTTTGGATTCCAGGGAGGTTTAGGTGAAGGGTAGGCATCTAGCCAGTAGGATAAAATTTGGGAGTTTTCAGGTGGAAAAAGGAGTTATTACTGAGGTTTAAAAACCTTGGGATGAGGGAACTATTAAATTAGGAGCAGTCAGACTACACCTTTAAACAAGGCAACAGAAGTCTACCCATATATTCTTATTCTGGCTTGTACTCTTTCTGGCTTCTGCTCTTAATCCTTTGTCACAACAGGGCTGTGGTCCTCTGCAATATGATCCAAAAAGATTAGCAATGACATTGTTTTAACATCATCCTGAAATTGAAATTTTCTTTTTAAGACATGTTTTGAATTGATAGGAAAAACATTGTTTCTCTGTAATAGAATTAATTAGTTTAATATATTAGAAAATAACGGAGATGAGAAAATATCTCATTTTCAGATGCTTCCTACTCAAATTTTACGATAAACTTGGACTGACATGTTTTAATATCCTGACAGTATAAAGTTATCTTGTACTGATGTTGGCCTTTTTTGTCATTGTCTTGACAATAAGTCATAAAAAACATATCCATAGTCTTGAATTTATATTAACATTGCAATAAATCTTAGGCACCTCCATACTGGCAATGGAAAAAGCTATTAGGTCATCCCATCCAAGTGCTTGCCAATGATGGAATATTTTCTGCAATGTAGTCCTCACTGATTTATAGCCAGATTGAACAAATGACTTAAGTGATGGTTTCCCTTCTGAGAACTACTTCAAGAGTACTTCAAGAGAACAGTAATACAAAATGTATTATGGAAACTAACCAGTGTATTTTTCCAGAAGCTATTTCATATCAGAAATATCTAGTCAATCAATCATATTGGCAATATATTGAGCAAATATGTTGTTCAACAGATTGAAAGTAAAACAAGCGGACACTTACAAGGATGAATATTTTTATGACTACAGCTTTGAATGAACCTGATGAAACTCTTTTCCACTCTGTATATTGTGGAACAGAGCTGTAAATCAGTTCTATCTCCCGATTGTCTGGAATCAATCTAATAATCTCTAGTTGCTTTGAATTGCAAGAGGGGAGATGGAAATTACAATACCTACGCAAAACATTCCTGGTCTGAAGATGACGTTGTGTCTGCATTAACAGCAACCAGTTCTGTGATGGGATTTTAAACATTGGCTTCCCACACCCTTTCCTATGCACACCAGTACCCCTAGTGGATGGTTTCACCGGATGGTTTCACCGCTGGTTTAAGAACATCTAAAATCATGCTGCCAATGGAAGGAGCAGTGCACTCTCCTCCTTCACCCTCAGACACATTCCTGAACGTCATCTCTTGGCAATCATGCCAGCTTGGACTGGTTTAAGCTGATCACTAAATCACAGCCTCACTACAAAGAGAGTACTGTTTATCTCAGTTCTCCATACACTTATCATTGCCCAACTTGAAGGTTAACATGACCGTGCAGAGGCAACTTGAACAACTCTGATTATATTTGTATGTTATACCTGAAGCCTCTGCTTGAAGTAGCTTGCAAAGATGAATTCTGGAAAAGCATCTACTCTATCACTGAAGTTCCAACAATGCAAAACGCCTCAGTGCTTATAGACACATTTTTGATGTCTTATTAACGAGATATTAACATTTTTGTGTGGCACATACATAGTAAAACATATTTATAAAACATTCCAGTCAATAGACAATGGTGTGTAGCTATGAGTGTGTAACCATGTAAAATTTGGTGCTATCTTTCATTTATAAGTATCAGTTGGATTTTGATTTTGCTGTTCAATAAACATAGCAAACTCAAGCAAAAGTTTTCAAATAATGTTATGTTGGTGATTTGTCCTGCAGGTTGTAAAAAATTCTCAAATGTGTCTCTTTATTCTAGTTTTATAATCCGGTCAGTTTCAGTATATGAAGGTACCTATCTTAAAAACCCTAGAAAAAAAACACCTCACTGGTATGAAACTTGCATTTGCCTTCTTTACATGGTTTTGCTTAGTTCAGGCTGGTTCATAGGAGGTAGGTCTTATTGAAAAGTACACAAAACCAGACAGAATTCTAAGCTTAAAATTATATGCAAACCCATTGTAACTGGCAAAATATAGCCCCATTTCAAAAATGTGTAGTAACAAAATTACATATATTAAAGTATATATATATATATATATGCATATATACAAGTGTATGAACCTTGTGTGATCTTTGGATATTCCACAAATAGTTTCAAAATAAGATCACTAACATTTCAAGTGGCTTTGCTCCTCATTTTTTTCATGCATTTTCCACAGTCAGACAGTCTATTTCCAAATCCTCCACTGCAGCTAAAGGACAAAGTCTTTACCTGGTCTAGGGCATTAAGCTGATTTTAAAAATATATAAAACTGAAAGAAGTCACCAGTGCAATTCTGAAAAAAAGCTAATGTGATATTTAGAGGCAGTAAGGAAATTATCAATAGGCCATTTCTTGAGTATTGCAACTAACTCTGATGTCAACACATTGAAAAGGATGTTGACTAACTGGAAAAAAAAGGACTACAAATGTGATTCAAGCTCTGGGAAGTGTATTTCCCAGTAAGACAAGAAACAAGACTGGCTGTGGCTTGGTTATGATACTTTCATCTCTGAAGATAAATGGTTTAGTAACAGAGAGCCATTTAACCTAGTAGACAAGCTGGAAACTGTTTTCTGTGTTAAACATAGAATATATACATTTCAGTCTAAAAAGGTTTGTTTGTTGTACATAAAAAACAGCACCAAAATCACGTTACATGGGTACTAATTCCATCTATGTGAACAAGTATGGTTTATTCTCTAGATTTTTAGAATTTTAAAAGTCCAACAGATTCTTTTTATGTTTAGATAATTCTTTTCGTGTAACATTTGTGAGGATGCAGGAAGGCACTGTGAATAGAAATGTGTTTGATATTAATGACGTGAATACACCGGGCTTGTTCCAAAGCCTGTTGACATAAATAGAGTTGTTTTTGTAAGCTTTATTGATACTTAGATTGAACAAGGCTTTATGAACATGGAGCAAAATCCAAGAATTTCAGTGTTTACTAAAGGATTTAACATCATCTTAAAAGACCAAAATAGAAATTCTCTAAAACACCTTCTCAGCTAGTGGCTACTTCTTATTCTTGAAGGCGGCTAAAACTCTAGCCCATATGTATCTTAGTTATCAGGATTTTCCAAGTCTTTAAGAAATCTTTGCGCACTTCAGTGTTTTGCTTTTATCAGGTTCATATTGGCAGTTAAAGTTCCTTCTGTAAAGGAGGAACTTTCTGTCATCCTAAATGATTCTACTCAACCCTCTTGCAACAGTGCACTTCCCATTCACTTTTTACTAGCCTGAATCCAGTTTCATCTTTCATACTGGATCTGCATCTGCAAGAAATCCCCGGGTCATTTTTCTGCATTGAAGCACGGTCTAAAACTATGAGTGCTGCAGAGGCCCAGAGGAGAGCATAGCTAACAGAAGCAGCCAACACACAGCAGTTTGCACAGCAGTTTCTGGGCTTTGCTTCAAAATCTTCCAGGAACTTCTCCTGGGAGCTGTTTGGGGGCCTCAGTGAGGCTGCTGCTGCTGCTGGGGAAGGGTTTCTGCAGCAGACATTGCCTGCTAGCAAGATCTAGCAGCCTCTCACCAGCTCTGTCAGCAGTTCCTGCTCAAAGGGAGCTTTGAGCTTTTTGTTTCTAGCTGGCTCCTCAATAGTGAGGGCCAAGCACCTTGTCAGCAGGTGCAAGGGGGCATACAACTGCTGGGCTTAGTGCAGAAGTGGGCCAGGAACTCTGCTGGGGATGGTGTTTGAGTGCGAGGCAGTGGTGGTGATGCATGGCAGGACATGGTCCCCAGCCCTCCAGGAGCATCTGCCGTCCGCACATCAGAGACCCCAGCCCAGAGCAAGCTCCTAAGGGCAGACACAGCTCTGTGGCTGCGGGCTGCAGGGTTGCCTGGAGCCTCTCACCAAGGCTGGGCCAGGGCAGATGAGCTCCTTGCCTGGGGAGGGCCCATGCCACCAAGTAAGGGAGCTGCAGGATGGGGTCAGCAGGCTGCACAGCATCACAGCTGGCAAACAGGAGGGAGACTGGAACTTCTCCAAAACCAGGTACCAGAGCCCGAACCCACAGCTGCACTGAGAGGGGGAGAAGCAGAGGCTGCTAAGGGCCTTAGCAGAGGCTGCTAAGGCTTGTCAGGCCCTGGGACTGCTATCCCCTGCTGCTCTTCTACAGGGCCGCCAACAGTGCTGCCAGGGGTGACCTGGGGCATATTAATCGTTACTGCATGGCTCTGGGGGCAATGATCAACGGCATGATCAACATGCCCAGGAAACACAGCAAATCACAAGCAGTCAAGGAAGTTTCTGGAGTGCATTGATGGCAGCTTTTTATCACAGGTGATTGAGGAGTCAATGAAGGGAGACACTCTTCTAGGCCTCATACTTACAAACAAATGAGAAAGGAGCTCCTAACTAAACTCAAACTTAAAAAGGAAGTGCACAAGAGGTGGAAACAGGGACAGGTGACCCAGGAGGAATATAAATACATGTCCAAGTGTGTCGGAATGGGGTTAGGAAAGCCAAAGCCCCCCTAGAGTTGAATCCAGCTAAATGGACAGAAAGACTGATTGAAAACTGGCTGAACTGCCAGGCTGAAAGGTTTGTGATTAGCAGTACAAAATCCAACTGGAGGCCAGTCACCAGTTAGGTATCCCAGGGGTCAATACAGGGGCCAGTACTGTCTAGAATTTTCATTAAGGACCTGGGCAATGGGACAGATTGCACCTGCAGCAAGGCTGGAGATAATACAAAACTGGAATGAGTGGTTGATAGACCAGATGGGTGTGCTGCCATTCAGAGAGGCCTGGGCAGGCTGGAGGAAGGGATGGATGGGAACCTCATGACGTTCAGCCAAGGGAAATGACAAGTCCTGTCATAGGGGAGGAATAACCCCATGCACCAGTACAGACTGGGGGTTTCCACTTGATGGTGGATAATGATTTCAACATAAGCCAGTAATGTGTCCTTGTTAAAAAAAAAAAAAAAGCCAGCAGCATCCTAGGCTGCATGAAAAGCTGTTGCCAGCAGTGGAGGTGATCCTTCCTTCTACTCAGAACTGGTAAGACACAGCTGGAGTGCTAGGTTCACTTCTGGGATCCCCAGTAAAAGAGAGGGGGGATACAGGAGCAAGTCCAGCCAACGGCCACAGAGGTCATGAAGGGTTTGGAGTATCTGTCATATTGGGAGAGGCTGAGAGAGCTGGGACTGTTCAGAGCTGGGACTGTTCAGACTGGAGAAGAGAAGACTCAGGGGGATCTTATCAATGTGTATAAATACCTCATGGGAGGGAGTAAAGACAATGGAGCCAGACTCTACTCAGTGGTGCCCAAAGACAAGACAAGAGGCAATGGGCACAAAATATAATAAAGGAAATTCCTTTAAAGAAGATTTTTTTTTGATAGTGAGAGTGGTCAAAAAGTTGGAAGAGGTTGCCCAGAAAGTTTGTGGAACTTCAGGCCTTGAGAAATACAAAAAATAACAGGACACTGGCCTGAGCAAAGGGCAGTAGATGGCCCTGCTTGACCAGGGGTGGTGGACTAGATGGTCTCCCAAGGTGCCTTCCAATCTCAACCATTCTCTGATTCTATGATATCTTTTACTTCTGATGCTGACGAACTGTAAAGCTACCTATCTGCTTCAGCTATTAGAAAGTAACAAGTTTACAGTAAAAAGTTTGTTATCTCTTCTTCAACCACAGATCTGGCCACAGCAATGAACCAGCAATGGAACCAAAGCTGTGTCAGGACTTGGAACATTTTTTATTTAACTTTCCTTGCCTGCAAACACATTTCTTGTGTCCCACTGTGAGCCAGAGAACTCGGTCTGTATATTTGTATGTTCCTAGTGCATCTGTATTAGACTTTTATACCTCTTCTGCTTCAGAAAAATATCCTTCCTCTCTTAATGTGAGTGTTCCTTGTACTTGCGTAAGCCTAAGTTACAGCAATAAACAAACAAAACTTTTAAATACCTCAAGCAACCTGTGATAAAAGTTACCTAAATGAAAAACTCTACCCTGGAGCCCCTTATAAGATAAGACTGTATTTAGTTTCAGCTTGTAAATTCTTGTTTGGTTTAGGTCATTATATCACTGTTGTAATATTTAAAACATTAGCACTTAAGAACTTTTATAATTGTAGGCTAGACATACATTTAGGAAGTGAAAGAAACACGTGGAAGCACTCAATAACATTAAAAGCAAAAGTGTGCAAGCTGACTTGCAGCTGAAAAAAAGAGAAAGAATGTCTGCAAACACTTACCCCTTCCAGAGCTTTTTTGAAGAGGTACTTCATTGAAACCCAACCTAACAAATACACTTTATTTTACCTACTGAGACAAATATTAGTGACTCTTCATTGTCTAGCCAAACCTTAAATAGAAAAACAAACAGGCACCTGGCTTGGGAAGTATTAGGGAGCTTACTTCAATTTTTTATTATTTTCATCTCTTCGATCCTCATTTTGCCAGAACACTTAAGATAAGAATTATAGAAAAAAAAAAAATGAATAGCTCCCCTGAAGGCAGTAACACAGTACTGAAATCCTTTGAGGATTTGGAGGTATTTGTGGAGAAGGCCTGAAGACATTGAGTGCAGTGCAGAGCCACAAAGATGATTAAGGGAGTGGAACATCTCCCTTATGAGGAAAGGCTGAGGGAGCTGAGTCTCTTTAGCTTGGAGAAGAGGAGACTGAGGGGTGACCTCATTAATGTTTATAAATATGTAAAGGGTGAGTGTCAGGAGGATGGAGCCAGGCTCTTCTCCTTGACATCCAACGATAAGACAAGGGGCAATGGGTGCAAGCTGGAATATAGGAGGTTCCACTTAAATATGAGAAGAAACTTCTTCACAGTGAGGGTGATGGAGCACTGGAACAGGCTGCCCAGAGAGGTTGTGGAGTCTCCTTCCCTGGAGACATTCAAAACCCGCCTGGACGCGTTCCTGTGTGACCTGATCTAGGTGTTCCTGCTCCGGCAGGGGGATTGGACTAGATGATCTCTCAAGGTCCCTTCCAATCCCTAACGTTCTGTGATTCTGTGATTCTGTGATTTATAGGGTGTGTGTAGAAGAAACTGACAAGGCTCTCCACATTTCTCCAGGTATTTCTTTCCACATTCAACAAATCAATGGATAAATTCATATTTAAAATATATAAATATCTTGTATATTTAATCTATTTTCTTCTGTTAAACTTTATCAATTTCCCATCCAATGGCAGATGTAGAGTGTGTGGATTTCTGGTTCCACTAAGCAGAAAATGGAACAAAGAAAATTAAAAATAAATACTCCCCAAAACCTGGTAAATTTGCCAAATGAGTTCTGCCTAATGTAGTCTGATAGTGAAACCCAGATAGTGGAACCCATGCACTTCCAGGATTTTCTTCAGATCTATTATTCATCAGCTTTTTGGCACAACTTTATATATTTCTGCTTAAAGCACTTTGGGAAACTTATATTACAGCTAATTCTAGTACATTGAAATGAAAACCAAAGATGTTATCATCATTTGTTTTTAAAAAAGAGAAGAGGGGCCAAATCCGCTGTAAATTACAAGAGCCCAGTTCAGGACCACTAGTTTCACATTCAGCTCTGAGATCAGCACTCAGTGGATACCATTTTTGGCATAGTACGAAGCTATAAACAGAAGGGGAAAGAAAGTTGAATAAACCTTTAAACGTAGTCATAATGAATTTCTAAACACAATTAGCTGGAATTCTTAGTCAGCTCCATGAACTGAACTGGGGGTATCATTGATTCAAGTGAAAACAAATCTAGTGTTTTCACAAAGATTGCAGGGTACTTAATCTAACTGCTACAAACAGTGTTATTCTGCTCCTCCAGAACAAAAGCAAGTTCCCACAAATCAGGGCCTTCTGGACATTTTTTAAAACTATAACTAATAACGTCCTTGCTAAATATGATGGTACTTTTTCCTAATTGTTCAAAAGTTGGGGATAACACGCTCTATTTATTTTTTAGTAGGACTCTGCTGAGCTGCTGTTTATCTTACTGCTCCCAGACCACAAGCTTTCAAAACAGGCCCAGCTGCTCAGTGTCAGCCGTGACCTTCCATTGGTCATGAATGTATTCCTGCGCCCAAAAGCACAGAGGTCCTGGAAAGTCATCTTTTTCAGGCTTAGCAAACATCAGCTGCATGAACTAAACTTTCGTGTCTCACTCTTCTGTTGGAGGTAAGTGAAAAATTCTCTGAAATTTAATTGAATTCCTTTTATTTTAGTGTCTCTAAATGACTCCAGGTCCCTCACCTCCATGAGAAACAGCAAATCCCTATGGGGGGAACCAGTGGAAAAGTACTGCCAGGCATTACCCAAGAATTCACCCTGCTGGAAAAGCATTCGGGCAGCCACCATTCAGCCTGACCATGGCTATTTCATCAGACACTACATGCTATGTTATTACTATTGTTATTATTATTATTTATAATCATATCTATAGCATTCAGAATAAGAAAGAGGAAGACACAAAGGTTAAATGTGCAGAGGTAATTTTGCCAGTCTTCAATTTTTTTCTAGAGTCTCTCAATTTATTCCATTTTATGAGAATTTTCAGCTCACTATGTTGAATCCCGAAGCGCCTTTTAAACAGAGGTGTTGTGATGCAAGATGACAAATGGACATTCAGAACACACATAATTTCTCTGCTGAAAACCAAAGAAAACATCAGGCTTGCTAAGGTGAAAAAGAAGTAAGGCTTATTGGGTACTTTTATTTCATCATGAAGGGGGGGACACTACCCTTATAGCCTATGTGCTATCTGTTAGCATTTAACATTTGCTGATGATTGACTGTAAGTATATTACAGCAGCTGTTGTCCTTGGATTTCTATTAACTTCTTCAAATGCACGCTCACTCCATTGCTACCCAGTATTTGGAAGTTGATAATTTTTAATTCTGTACAGTCAATGTCAATTCTGTACGTAAAATGCCAGTTTACGTGATACAGCGTGGGCCCCTCACTACAGGAAGGACATCAAGGTGCTGGAGCGTGTGTGTCCAAAGACAGGCAACGAAACTGGTGAGGGGTCTGGAGAACAAGTCCTACAAGGAGCAGCTGAGGGAGCTGGGGTTGTTTAGCCTGGAGAAGAGGAGGCTCAGGGGTGACCTTATCGCTCTCTACAGGTACCTTAAAGGAGGCTGTAGCGAGGTGGGGATTGGTCTCTTCTCCTACGTGTCCGGTGATAGGACGAGGGGAAATGGGCTGAAGTTGTGCCAGGGGAGGTTTAGGTTGGATATTAGGAAAAATTTCTTTACTGAAAGGGTTGTTAGACATTGGACCAGGCTGCCCAGGGAAGTGGTCGAGTCACCATCCCTGGATGTATTTAAAAGACGTTTAGATGTAGAGCTTAATGATATGGTCTAGTGGAGGGCTTGTTAGTGTTAGGTCATAGATTGGACTAGGTGATCTTGAAGGTCTCTTCCAACCTAAAGGATTCTGTGATTCTGCGATTCTGTGATCTCCATGGACATGGGAAGGAGTGCAGAGAAACAGTGGCAGGTGAGGGAACTTGAGTAACACCCAGCCCCGTCTCCTGCCAGCCCATCCCAGGACAGCACACAGCTCAGAGCTAAGCCCAGCTACTGGGGATATCCACACACTACACATGTATATACATTTCTACAAAAGGACCTGAAGTATCCAAATACAAACCACATGCACTATTATCACAGGCCTTACGTTCATACAAATCTCTCATTTCAAAATTGTACACATCATTTAAAGAAGTTGGTTTACAAAGCAGGTGACGTACAGATCTGTCACCAGAACCTAAAACAATGTTTGCAGCTGAGCAAACTTTCTGTCAAAAGACAATACTTTGACATGGCTATTGCCCTAAAAAGCAGTTTATTATTTTATTTCACATTTCTAAACTTTGTAGCAGAAGCAAGTTACTAGAACAGCATTTCTTCATTAAGAGTATGCCATGACACCAGGTTTGGTTTTTTAAGCTATGGAAGTCTTGCTATTGCTAGGAAATAATATACCTGTACAGAATGCAGAATGAGAATTTCTGTAGTAAATTTGAAGGGGAATGTGAGAAAAGATTGCAGCAAATTTCTGAAGGAGACCACTGACTGAAACTGTTAGTTCTAGGTGGGACAGTAAACCAGACAGGCAGGAGGCAGACAGGGTGGCAGAAAAGGATACCATTGGTTTACCAAAGTTGAGTAGCATGAAAAAACTTGGTGGAGAACTCTGAAAATCACAGCAGCTGATTGCATGATGGTGGCTCAGAGCCATTCCTGGTTGCTGAGCAGTCTTAGAGAGGACAACAAAACTGTTAGGGAAACATTCTCAGAAATGTTTGAATAGGAGGTCAAATCCACTGAAAATCAGTGTCTTCCCAGTTTTGCCCAGTGAAGCCTGGGAGCAGCACACTTCTATTAGTGAAGATATCCATCTATATGATCTTAGGCTGAGGAGAGAGTGGAAGAACTCTGACCTGTGTTGGCTACATACTATCCCTACTTAAATCTTCGAGAGCTCTGATATGAAAGCCTTAAGTTCAGAGGTACTATGGCAGGACTTCGTTTCACAGTTTTCTCACAGACAGTGGAGTAATAAGGATGCAAACAGATTTTAGGAATGTTTTTTAGCAATGGTTGTTTTTCAAAGGCTTACAGCTATCATTCTTCATAGATGATCCATGATGTCTCTCCACAGATTCATTCCAGGCTCTGTATAAAACAAAGAATATTGATTTAGGTTTGACCTGCCAGTCCCCATCCCTTCCTTCCGTGAGCTGTTCCTTCATGTAGATACAAAGGCTGAATATGTTTTACATAGTGCCAGTGGCATTACAGTTGCCATATTCGGAGTGCAGGCCTAGGCAAAGTGAGCGGTGACACCAGAGGTGAGATTTAATTTGTCCTGCATCTGCGATTAGTAAAATACATGTCTACAATAATTCCACCTGCTCTGGGATCCACAACTCTGTCCTAGTGCCAGAGGAGCCACACAGTAGTCCCCAAGTCCCGCATCATGCTGCTCCCTGTTTGCAGTTGCTGTTGATTCCCACAGCGGTGGGGCCTTAGGGAAGGACAAATATCAGTGCTGCTCTGATTAGGCACTTCAGAACATCTCCCATTTATCTCCAGAGAAATCAATCACTGAAAGGGACTTCCATATACCAAAAAAATGAGTGCACTAACTGATCGACTGCATTTGTACAAAGCAGAGCTCAATATGTGCGAGTGCTGCTTGTGGTTGTTGATGTCTGAGGGATCCTGAGACAAATAAATAGAGGCAGTCATTAGACCTTCCATCAAAAGCTACATGTACACAAAGATACCCCGCAGGAGTAAGAATAGAGCACATCTTTTAAATCAAGGCAACCGACTAATATGTCTGTCACTCTGCCTCATTAGCTGACAAGCTATTTATAGAGTAATGAATACATTACTTTTAGATGTACCAAAAATATGAGAATAAGCGTTGCCGAATTATCAAACTACAAAAAAATGTCTAATCTGTTCATCTTGTTTCCCTAGAGCCCTTTTAGTCACAGTGCTTTTAAGACCGTCTCTCTAACATATTGTTTTGGATGAATATTTGAAGAAAATGGAATTTTAAAGTATCGGAAGAGCCAGATCAGGTTGTGATGTTTGTTTGGAAAAGAAAATGGTCACCAGCTGTGTCTGTTATTTCAAATGCTTTGAGGGAAACTATCTCCAACCCGCAGCACAGGTTTGCTTTGGCTATTCTGCATGCATTCTGCACTCCTTTGATGGTGGGAGATCACAATGATGACCGCACAACACAGCTCCTCAGAGCAGCTCGTGGGAGCCATCCCAAGACGTGCTTTGGGGACTGTTTTACTTAAAATTTGATAGAAAATGAAAAGGCAAGGCCCTGGATTCAAAAATCCTCATGTTTATATGTTCTCACATTTGGCAAAAGGAGATAACTAGGCGTTTATTTAGACTGCACAAGGGGTTTTGAATCTAAAACTTATTTTTTTGTTGTTCCAGCACTTGACCTCTGAACTTTCCCACAATATGGGAACTGAGGGCTATCAGAGGAAGTCAGCTAATAACAAGTTCTGAGTGAACAAAAAGAGGTATTCTTCACACAACGTCCACTTAACCTCTAGAACTCCTTTCAAGAGGATGTCTAAAGTCTAAAAGCAATTGCATGCATTCATGTAAGAACTGTTAGCCAGGGACTATGAAGCTGCCTTAAGTGAAGAAGTTGTATACTTTTGGGGACCGGATTATTCTGAGGAATGTCACCATCTACTTCATGTATTTATTCTCCTCTCCAGCACCTGTCATTGGCCACTGGCAAAGACTGGATACTGGACCAAAGGGAACATTATTATGACACAGAATTCATATGCTTTTTAATAGAAATTGTCATAACTATTCATTTTTGTGCTGAATTTGAAGTACACGCAAACAGACATTTAGACACTTTGGAAAATTCAGTGCATTTCTATTCATCTTTCATCTCCAAAATACACGCTTACTAATGTGCAATAAGGAGACAATAAAGGCGTGAATCTACATTTCATAGTAGCTTCTCAAAAGTGACTTGGATTTGTTCTGCGTTTCTTTTTTTCCTCCACCCCCCAGAATTTTTTAGAATCCCCGTTCTTTGAGCATCCTTAGGCCATGTCTGTCTTGTGAAGCTAAGGCTTGTACCTTACCAGCCTTCATGGTGTCTGAAACTCATCTGTATCCTGGCTCCAGCATCAGAAACATCTACTAGGTGCGTAGGAAGAGAGATGCACAGGGCACCTGCTGACAGACTGGACTGCAATAACCCTGCCTTGTACCTGGTGCAGCCAAACTGCCTGAGCAAGAGCTTGGGCTGCCAATGTGTTACCAGGCATGCCTGAACCCTCCTTCTCAAGGTGTCAAGTGCTTCAGCTGGGCCTTTTAGTACATGTTCAAATGTTTACACTGGGAATGGTGGATAAAACTAGTCTCAAGAGCGTTAGTACTCGGCAGTTCAGTTGTCCATCATATACTAAATCCACACTGGGTGCAAAGAGTGGGCTTTAACTTCACAGTTTTTTTCTGCCTGAAGTCTCCCCTTCCACTTATCATAGTCATATGTGTCAATTTTTAAAGGACAGTGAAATGAATGGTTTATCTGCACCACCACTGGTAAGCGCCTGTGGTCTGGACCTGCCTGTGCTCCAAGCTGACCAGACACAACAGCCAGCTCACATTCACTGGGAGTGAAGTGAAGCTAGTGCCTGCTTGCCTGTAAAAGCTCACACAGGAGTAGCCTGAGAGGGGCTGGGTTGCTGTCAGCACTGCTCTGCCATCACAAACACCAGCATAACCAACAACATCAGGCCATCTCTACCAAGGTGTCAGACACTGAGGGGCCTGGTCACAATTTCTGGTTCCTTTCTGCTGGTTCCTGTTCCTGGGTACAAAAGCACAGTAATCCCCTTTTTTGTGTTTACAGATTCACAGAATTGTAGGGGTTGGAAGGGACCTCCAGAGATCATCGGGTCCAACCCCCCTGCCACAGCAGGTTCCCTAGAGCAGGCTGCACAGGTAGGCGTCTAGACGGGTCTTGAATATCTCCAGAGAAGGAGACTCCACAACAGGAGTTTGCAGGTTTTCCATATTAAAGGAAAAAACAGGTTTTACAGGTTTTCCATATTAAATAAGGTATTGCACAGTTAGCTGGAGATGACCAGAACATTTTTATACAATCCTTGAACTTTATATAGCTTTTTAGTAAAAAGATGGGCAGCATTTCGCTGCTGCCATGCATTTCTTGCAAGGATTTACAGACTGTCCATACAAGTCAGTAACACCTGAGTCTCAGGGAGCAGGTGCTTCTGTTTGCAAACTTCCCAATATCTTTTTCAGTTACTTGGGCTAGGCAAAACAGCACACACTAGGAGAAAAACAAGTAGCTCTCAGAGAAACAGATTTAATAATATTGAGCATATCCAGCTGTTTATTAACAATACATGGATCGTGTTAGTAGAAGGTCTTACATGCCAGTAATAGAAATTACCTTTTTCTTACTGGGAACGAGATCTGAAATGCAGTTTCTGTTGTAAGTGTTTAGTATTGCTGATAGAAGCCCAAAACATCATTGGACAACATTAATCCAAAAATTATGTATCCTTATTAGGAAATGTTTGGGTAACAATTCAAAGGTGATTTATGAACTAGAATGTAAAATATACAGGAATGTTTTTGAAGTATTACAGTATCATACCATACTGAAAAGAGCAAGGAAACTGAAATGTAGCACTAACAATCTTCTGCTGTGAAAAGCCATACATACATTGTTCTTTAGGTTTTAGCACAGGAGAAAATTATTTTCTTCCAGAAATAGCTGTAGACAAGAAATATGTAGCTATACACATACACTCATTAACATCAATGTGGATAAATAAGTTACAGGCCAAATTTGCTGTGGGATTATTCTGTACAAATGACAAACTAAAAACATGCTAACAACAGCAACAGATGGGATTTAGCAAATCTGTTCCCATGAGTTTCAGGTACTGATGTGTACACTTCATTTTTTGAGCAATTTATTAGCACATTTCTTAAGTTTAACAGAGTGATTCAACAATAAAATTTCTACAGACTTCTGCTGTTCATTTTACCCTCTCAAAAATCAATTTTTTTTCACATCTGCCATATACACCGTCCAGAAACTTCTCAAGGATTTATCAGTCTTATTGTATAATTTATCCAGTGCAGTTAGAACTGTGGTCATTGAAATTCTAAAAGCAACATCAGAAACATATGAAATAATGGACAGAACAACAGGAAAATCAGAAAATGTTTGATTACTATCAATCCTAACATAGCAAAATTATTCACATATTTTCTAGAGCTTGCTCTGCTTTCATTTATCTTAAAATAATTCTTCTCATAGTGTTACCTTGTGCCATTTAGTCCATAAGTAAGACCAGAGAGTAACTTGTGCTGTGAAGACAAACATGGCTCTTCCTCATAACACCCTTTTCAGGAGTATAATGTTAATGTATCTAAACCCCAAATAGTGCCATAACATGGAGGGAAACTTGATAAGATAAAATGCAGTTTCTGCCCTTTGATTTTGAATGCAAAACATATTGAATCAATAATGTGAATGAATAGTGAACTAAAGGAAGTGTTCTATTTTAAAAGTAAGCCAGATTTGCCTGCCAGGTGCTCGTACAGCAGCCATTCTTTAAAATAATTAAATAAATAAACAGACTAAATACAACACAAGTGTGTTTTTTTTCCAAATAAATAATACCGGGTGGAAACATATTATCAAATAACCATAAGCATAGAGAATTTTAAAAACACAATTCTTGTGCAGACAACATCACTGGTGGCCACAGAGGTGGCAATGGGATAGCATTCAGTTAATCAGGTTGTCTAGACTAATGAGGCCCATAAGAATGCAGCTCCACAGTATGTATGTCCCATCCATTCTTTATACTTCACTTGTTTTGATTCATGATCAGCCCTGGATGCATACATGCCCTGGTTCCAACACTGGCTCTGCTCTGCAGACAACCACCAAATTCATCCAAAATGTTCCACATAAAAATGCCTTGCCAGTAATTTTGTTGTGTTTTCTCTTGCAGGTCATGTTCCCTCACCAGCTCCAAGTTGCTCTGTGTTTATCAGGACAGCAAAATGAGACTTTAATGAGTGAAAAGTCAAATGAGCACAGACACTCCCAGACTCAAAGTAAATTATATGACAAACATTCTCCAGCCTAACTGAGGCATCTGTGGCCCTAATTAAGCCAACAGCAGAACAAAATTTGGTTTAAACCTTGAAAATGTCATCTCCAAGCATTTATTCTGGTCATTGCAAACAGCGATGACTTGGTGGGAGGGAGGTGGCTACTTTTCCAGATGACTGGAGTGAAACTTGGCACTGCTCATTGCTGTAACTGGCTTTAGGAGTGCACACATCCCTTCCTGACTGTTACAGACTGACTCCTCGCAAGTTAGAGCAGGCTGGAAAAGTCAGTTGCATTAGGACATGAACTTGCAAAATAGAAGAGCCTAAAGAATTCAACCGTGCATCGCTTGCTGCATACAGCTGACCAGAAGGCTTGTATGATCAAGGCCTGTGCTTAGACAGGACAAAAACATAACATCACAGAGAGGTTCAGAGTTGTATTAGAAAGACATGGAGTCATCCTGGACCTGGGAGCATGCTCAGATCATATGGATACACTACCTCATTGGCAATGGAAAAAAAGCTGTAAAAAGAACAGATGGAGGCTGTGAATACCAGGTTTATTTTGAGAAAATAAAAAGTGTAGGTTAAACACTGCAGTTTTATAAGGTCAACAGTTTTGAGTACCATTTTTTTTTCCCTGTGTATAAGTATGTATCGAGTTGCTAGTGGCTTGCCACAGTGGAACATTCCCTGTACACGGGAGACACGCTGACCACTTTAGCTTTCTTCACAGCATTCTCAATGCAAACATGGTAAAGCTTTGGTCAGCTTAGTCACACTGTAAACAGCACTAAGCAAATAAATCATGAAGTACAATAAAGTGAATCAGAATGAAGTTCATTTGCTGAGTAAACAACCACCAGAGCAGTAATAGCAGTCATTTATCTGATGTAACGGCAAAATCAAAATAGACTACACATCTTCTATTACTGTAATCCCTGATCTCAACAGAACCCCTTAATGAAGTAGTTCTTCATGTGATTTCTGGCTGCTGCTGTTTTCAAGAAT
The DNA here is from genome assembly GCA_013399115.1 of Anseranas semipalmata. NCBI lineage: Eukaryota > Metazoa > Chordata > Aves > Anseriformes > Anseranatidae > Anseranas > Anseranas semipalmata. The sequence continues at coordinate 46,362 of VXAA01006102.1, forward strand.
TACAGCAAACATACTGACTGAAGGGTTCACAAAATAAACCACATTCTGTATAATCCTATAGTACAGACTACATTTGTAATGAGTATGATCATGCTCTGAGCTCCAGATCTTCCAAGCCTCCAGGCAAGGCAAGTGATCACAGTCTTCCACAGCTCCCTTTCAAACTACACAGCCAGGCTTCCTCTCTGAGGAAACCTAGAGTTTGGGGAGGCTGCACGGATGTGAGCTTGGATGTGCCTGTGGCCAGACCCAGCACTCCTGGGTAGAACAGTTCAGAGAGGCATTTATGGCTTGTCTCACTTTTAGCTCCAACTATCTGATATTGACAATACTGGAGGACATTGGAAAGTGGGTTTTGTTGGCTTACAGTGTGCTGAATAGTCTTTCTATGAATGCATTGGGACTGTCCATCTATGATATGCAAGTGATCAGTCTCAGCAGCTAGAGAATTCACTTCCTCTATTGATTCTTGTGTTCCCAAATGACTGCAAAAATGTCCTCTGTCACAAAAGCATTCAGTAAGTCAGTGCTTGGCAGAGGAGTGTCCACGCTAACATAAGACAAGGCAGAGTGACACATAGAAGCTCTTTACAATGGTAAAGAGGAGGGGTCTCTGATCAAGTAGAAGTGATCTCCAGGCGATGAATACAAAGGAGCAGATATCAGATAAGACAGTAGAAGAGCAGGATGGTGTCAGCCTGCTCATCCAGACTATGGAGTGCCCTCACTCACCTGGATTTCTGGAAGAGTTCTATCATCTGTGAAAGTTGAGGGGAAGCCTGTTTCTCTGAGGACTCTTTAGGAATGGATAGATACTTCTCAATTCAGCAGCTAGAATAAGTAAAACTTAGTATTATGCATATTTTGCTCTAGACTCTGTGGTGTTTAATGATTTTCTCAGGAAGTAACAGTAAAAAGTTAATTATGCAATTTAACCTGGATTCTTAGATATAAATGATATGGAGTAACTGGGAAATTATAATTCTACAGTGGTCAGTTAATTAGCTAATTATTTACAAAGGCTTTTCTATGATCTTTTCTGGAAAACATTGTCAAAAATATCTATGTCGTATCTAAGGATACGTCTAGCAAAAGAGTTAACAAAAACTCCATTGCTAGGGTTTGGGTTTTCATCTGTGTTTACTCTTACGTGGGTTTCCCTTTTTATCTTTTTGGCCATATCTTACCATTAAACCAGTCCTTTTTCATATTGCCAGATTGCCTTCAGCTTGTTTATCTTCATCTTGACATCATACACTTTTTTTTATGATTACTTAACTATAGTCTCCAAGATGTAAACTGATTTTTATTGTCTGGAAGGGAGAATGTAATATGAAACAGAGAAAGAGAATCCTGTTAAACCATATTTCGGGGAAACCCTTATTGAAAATACAAAAAAAAAGTATGTTTTTCTCTCATTTTGTTGCCAGCTAAAATTGACTATACCTAAGTACATTTTGTTCTAATCATAGTACAATGCAATTTAGGGCATATCATGCAAGCAAATGGAGAGATTCCAGAGAAGATCTGCAAAAATCTAGAAAATGAAAAAAAAAAAAAGAAAGAAAAAGAAAAAGAAATGACTATTTTCAGAAGACACACAACCACACAATTAAAGAACTTGGAGATATTTAGTCTAGAGGGTAGACATGGTAACAGTCTTCATATACATAAGTCTGCTGCAGAGAATAAAGAAACAAACTGCTCTCTACTATGAACAGGAAAAGAAGTCTTTGGTAGGAAACTGCAGAAAAAGAGATATAAATTATGAAATCATTCAAAGAGTTAAAAAGTGCTGAACTGAAGTACCTCTACAGTCAGGGAAGCTCTGTCTCTGAAGATGTAAGAACAGGTGAAACTCACCCGAGTCAAGAATGACGCTGATCTCCATAAGCCTGAGGCTAGCCAAGCAGATGGATTAAATACTCTTTCAGAATAATCTGTTAAATATAAAATAAAAAAAAAATGCTCAGTTGAGATCTTGTCTGTGATACGGCATCTTTTCATGTGCCAGCTTATGAATTCCTTTCTATCAAACTACCTGTTCTCTACGGATCAAGTCTAAGAGAGATGTCATAAACAGAGCACAGCTGAAGTGATTTTTCTATAGTCAAAGCATATTAGAGAAATTTATTCCCTTGGTTGTTCAGCAATAGAAATAACCACATTCTTTCAATCAATGATAATAGTGATTTCTCCAAGGTTTTAACTTCTGCTTGTGATGAAATAAAACATCTCTCTCTCTTTAAGACCTATTGGGAAATTTATTTCAATAGTAATTTTGTACCTCACTAATCTATGGCAGTTGCAATGTTTAAATAGAGCAAATAGAGATTATTTTTTCTAATTGTGATAATTAATCACATCTAATTAATCATAATGTGAAAATTAATCAGTTTTCGTTTGACTAGTTTAGAGTAGGTAGGATGGGTATGTGCACAGCTACAAAAAAGAATATTTAGAGTGCTGTATAAAAGCTGCAGAAGGTTCATGTTCTCTGTTGACCAAGTGCAAAGTGCTTTCATCTTCTTCCCTGTTATTAACCATGAAAGAAAAATCATGCGAGTCTTGTTCTAATTATTATTTTTTCCAGTGGACAGAAATCTTACTTATGAGAAAGTTTAGTGTTTTTTTTTTAAATTAATATAATATTTCCATTCAAGAGACGAAAACAATGTCTCTAGATTCTGCATTTACACATGCTAAAAATGAAGTTCCTGAGTTTGGAGCTACTCTGGATTTACATGTGTATAACAGAGTGAAATGGAGTCCTTCAATTAGAGACAAATACAAAAATATGTTGGAAAGTTGCATATATTACTGCTTTTCTGTTTAACACACTCATGATTTTTAGGCTTCTGATGAAATGGAATAATAATCTTGAAAATTAGAAAATTCAGATATTTGTTTTTGTTTTGTTTTGTTTTGTTTCATCTTTTATGCAGACTTTACCATACCAAAATACATCCTACTGAGACACAACTAATAGCTACACAGTGTAACTGTAGTGTAATTAACATGATGGCTGTATGCATCACAGGGTAACGTTTCTAATCAGAAATCTAAATTACAATGTGTGGATTTATTTCAACATACAGAGTAATAATTTCTTTACCACCAGAGACAGAGCTAGCATAAAAATACCTTTTGATGCACCACAGGTTGACAAGCTCCCCAAAAAGGGATTCATTGGCCAGACTTTAGAGGAGCTGAAGAGGAGCCCAGGAGCAAGTGAGCTCCTTCCAACTCTCATGTGTATCCCAAAACAGCCAGGACACTTATTTGGTAGTGAGAGAAATGCTGGCAGCCCCCCTGCCCCTCATGCAGGTGTCCCGCTAGCCTTTTACGAGGTTGTCAGAGCTCTATCTTTTGCCACCCAAGTGGTGTCCTCTTTTCTTTCTAGTGCAACCATTAGTGACCCTTTTAACAAAGCCTAGCTAGAGGTGTGCTGCTCACGCTCAAGCTCCCACCGACACCACAAGACTTCCCTGTCCTCAGTTCCCTTCTCTGCCATTCAAGATTTAGACCAGGCCCCTCAGCTCACTCTGGAGCTGCGAAGTTTCTCTTTTCTTCAGTGGAGAATGCTGTGAAAATCTCTAATACAGGCTTCAGATAACCTCTGAAAGAGCTTAATTCAATTTGTCAGCTGAGTGAATTGGGTGGTGAGCTATCTCATTTTATATGACCCGCCACTTTCTCACCCTTTACAAGTGAGACAGATCACTCTGACAGTTGCCAAGTCTGTAAGGGGCCAGAATTACAGGGTCCCAAGCAAGCCTTTAGGATCTTTGGTGAAAGAGAGCTCTGGTCTATCTTTACTTGGCATCAACTCTGTGATTCATAATGAAATCATTCATAGCCTTTCTTTATAGTAGCAGGCTGGGGGAAATGCTGAAAAATAGAAGGTGCTGCTTGCACTGCCCCTGGAAACTGTCAGCTTTATGAGTTGACCAAAGCTGCTGAAACGGTGCCAATCTGTGGGGTAACAACCAGCAATTCTTTAATGCCTTCTCTTAAGAAATACAAAATTGTTTACAAGAGCCCAAGTAATCTACTCCATTACACAGTCCAGCCTCTATCAGTTATCATCTATAAATAAATCATGTAGGGAAGTGCTTTTAGCTATCACACATAATGAACCCATTGAGATCTGCTGTGTCACCTTAGTCAGCCAGCGTGCTGCACAGCAGGGGCTGGAGGAAAGTCCTACATTGTCTTGACGGAGACAGCCCTGAGTATTTATGAACCTAAACATTGCACTGAAACAGAACTAAACTACAGGACAGACAGTATGTCCGCAGAGCAAAATAAACCACCATGGCTAATGCAGAGGCAAGCAGCAATTATAAGACTTTTGTTCTGCTGAGGAAAGGAAAGGAAAATAGATGTACTTTGGTAGCACACATTGTATGAACCCAAGAGAGCCCAAAAGAAGAACTGCAAGATTGTAATGATCACTTTCACATGTGGTTTGTTACACAGTCCTAGAACTACTATGGTTTACAATTTAATATGTGGGTTTTTTTATTAAACTTCTACATATTTTCATTTGATTATAACTTTGGAATGGAAACAGTGTCCAAGCTAACCCAGGCATACTTATTCTCCCTAGGCTATCACATGTACACATTCTGAACTCACACAAGTACACACATAGCAATTTGGTGCAAACAGTTTTAAAGTACAGGAATGAAGCTTAGTGCATTTTATTTGTACTGGAATTACCATTAAATCCACAGAGAACAGTTTACATCCGTCTGTTTTGCAACAACAAATTTAACAACCTTTTAACACTTAAATAATGGTTCTGTAAAATAACTTTTAAATGATTTTATACCAGACACTTTACAGATCTTCTGTGGGAATACAACATGAACTTTAAATTTGGATTTTGTGTTCATCAGAGACAGGACACCAGATTCCTTCTGAAACTGCATTTTCAGTCTGTCTTTCAGAACTGCTGATTCTCCTGTAAATGCCATCTCAAAACCAGTATTTTCTAGCTTGTGATAATGAAAGGATTTGCATTAACTCCTTTTTTATATCTGACCATAATCTAGATGGTAAATCTGCCAGTTTATCAAATATATTAAAGTAGGGAAATGCTAACCAATATGAGAATTCTTTTATGTTTTGCAAAATATGCTGTATTCCCCTCTAAACCAAGTCTTGGCAGTATTGCCATTCTTCACAGTGGTAAAGGGATCAGATCAACACTGAATATTGTTGAACATTTTCATGTAGAACATATCACAGAATCACAGAATCGTTCAGGTTGGAAGAGACCTCCAAGATCACCTAGTCCAACCTCTGACCTAACTCTAACAAGGCCCACACTAAACCATATCTCTAAGCTCAACATCTAAACGTCTTTTAAAGACCTCCAGGGATGGTGACTCAACCACTTCCCTGGGCAGCCCATTCCAATGCCTAACTACCCTTTCGGTAAAGAAGTTTTTCCTAATATTCAACCTAAACCTCCCCTGACGCAACTTTAGCCCATTCCCCCTCGTCCTGTCACCAGGCACGTGGGAGAAGAGACCAGTCCCTACCNAACATGTAAACTCCAGTACTGATCCAATTTGCTCTTCAGCAGTTAATAACTTGCTAAGGTACTGACAGGCTACTGACAGGATATCAGTTTGACTAAGAATATAAACTAAGCAACTTGACACAAGTAGTCAGCATGAAAAGACACTTTGTCACAGAATCACAGAACCATTTGGGTTGGAAAAGACCTCCAAGACCATCCAGTCCAACCTATGTCCTATACTGGCATGACTTTGCCATGTGCATGAAGCCAGCGCAATTGGATTTTATCTGTCAATGAAGAGAAAAGGATCTTTTCAGGAAGAAATCAAGGTGATCTGAGTCAAATTTCACTGACATGACATGACACAATGGGTCAGGATGGTTACCCTGGACAAGATTTTGTAAATTCTTCCCAGAGTACCATGGATATCAGAGAAATATTTGTGATGAAATGGCAGTTTTGCCCTTGACTTCAATATAAGAAGGACTTTGTCCAAAAAGAAAAAAAAAATCTCAAAATACCTCCAGCACATAAACTTAAAAATTACATGGTGCAATCAGGACATCTCACATCTGGATGACCCTGTACAATGGGTAGTCTAGTCTCTCAACAGTGTAGCTTTTCCAAGGTTATCTGTGGTAATGTAGTACAAGTATATGAGAATACAAGTGATATACCTGTAACAAAAGATAACTTGAAAGCAACAGCAAGATGTAACATAGATATGAGAATATCTGAAAAAAAATGTCTCTAAATACCATGAGTTAGAAAAACATACCACTTACACAGCAAATTTGCAAGAACTAAGTAGAGACAGAAGTCAAGTGGAGAACAGCTCAAGGCACAAGAAAGAAAAATCTGTAATATAAAGTTGCAGTTTCTTAGAATGGTTTCATAGAATTGTTTGGGTTGGAAGGGACCTTAAAGATCATCTAGTTCCAACCCACTTCCACTGGACTAGGTTGCTCAAAGCCCCATCCAGCCTGACCTTGAACACTTCCAGGGATGGGGCATCCACAGCTTCTATGGGCAACCTGTTCCAGGGCCTCACCACCCTCTGAGTGATAAATTTCTTCCTAACATCTAATCTAAATCTACCCTCTTTTAGTTTAAAACCATTACCGCTTGTCCTATCACCACACTCCCTGATAAAGAGTCCCACTCCAGCTTTCTTGTAGGCCAGCCCCCTCTATGTATTGGAAGGCCCCTATAACATTTCCCCCTAGCCTTCTCTTCTCCAGGCTGAACAACTCCAACTCTCTCAGCCTCTTTTCATTGGAGAGGTGCTCCAGCCTTCTGATCATCTTCATGGCTCTCCTCTGGACTTTCTCCAACAGGTCCATGTCTCTCTTGTGCTGGGGGCCCAGAGCTGAACACAGTACTTCAGGTGGGGTCTCACGAGAGCAGAGTAGAGGGGGAGAATCACCTCCCTCAACCTGCTGGCCATGCTTCTTTTGATGCAGCCCAGGATACAATTGGCTTTCAGGGCTGCAAGTGTACATTGCTGGCTCATGTCAAGTTTCTCATCCACCAGTACCCCCAAGTCCTTCTCCACAGGGCTGCTCTCAATCCATTCATCGCCCAGTCTGTACTGATGTTTTAGATACATCCATGAATTGTGTTACATCCAAATACTGATATTTTAATGCACTTACTACAAACTGATTTATATACATATTTTAAATATATTTTGCTACTGAGAAGTGAAAATCAATGTCTCTGAAGTATTTGGTTCCTTAATTACTTTATCTATACTATAACTACATTTTTGTACTTTTTTTCCTACAATGTAGTTGGTATTAATAGCATAGCAAGAATTTCAGTTTTCAGTGATCTGGTCAGTTACTTGCTTAGGAAAATTATGTGCTTTTTCTCCAAATCCTAATGAGCTCCTACACAGATAAGACATTTCACCTATTTAGACTTAAACCAGTAAAAACAATATTTTTCAGGCAAATATCCTAGCAGGAATTTGTTACACATTACAGTAGAATTCCTTCACTTTTGGGGTAGCAGACAGTGGGTTAGCAGACAGACAGACACCTCCTGCACGCCATTCCCTCACTCTCCATGAAGAACCCAAAGGTACTGCCATCAGTGCCATCTGAAGGTGCCCAGCACCATTAGAAACATACTCCCCACTTTGCCTTTCTGAAAGCTTTCTTCCATCTGTGCCCCAGCTTATTCCTAAAATAGGCCTGATTGATAGTGTTACCAATTTAATTCTGTGTTAGCTGTTAGAAAGAACAGTCCTTCTCCAAAGATAAAGAAGTAAAAGCTGGTGCTGAAACTGAGCACCAGTGCCGTAATGTATGTCAGACAGAGGTTTCCTTAGAGCAAAACCTAAACTTATGTATTGTGCTGTCTTATATGTGTTATCTGCTTCACAATGAAGAGCAGAATGCCTGTTAGAAGTTTCTTCTTTTGGCAACACTGTGTTTTCTTGTTGCTAATGCTATCAAACTTCACTTGTCTGAAAGATTTCCCAACTTCCATTTCACTAAAATGTGACAAAATTTGAAAGCTGTATAAACCAAGCCTACATCAGAAAATAAGCCCAGCATTACTGAATATTTTTTACTTTCTTCAGTCCAGCTATGTGTCATGACATCAGTTGCAAACCGAAAAGAGAATTACCATTCTGAGGCTAACGCCAAACTAAGATAGGATTTGTAATCAGTTTAGATTACAGATATGTAACAATGTTGAACCAACAGTACAGAAATGTCTAATGTGAACGCAGGTCATAGTGTAAAGAATCCTTATGCTGAACTTTCTTCAGATGTTTCCTTCAGTGTTGTCCCACAGTAACAAAAGGATTGCCTTAGCTTTCATGTTTTTAAGCCTTTAACTAATTCCAGTCAAACTCTGCTCAGGCAGAAGAGTTTGCCTGCAAATTGCCTGTAGCAATTCTGTGATGACATCCCCTGGGCTCCAGCGCAAGTGAGGACTGCTACTTTCCACTTCCACGAGTAACAAGGGAGCTGGCACTGGAGATAGGAGAGTGATCCAGCAGTCTTTCTAACAGCAAAGTCCCATGCATAAGAAGAAATATTCACCCACAATGCAGTTAAATGATACATTTTGCTGCTCACTCATAAAAATTGCCTTAGGTAGATTTGAGAATTAGGCCTCAGTTGTAGGCTCATTTTCCTATCTTTTGCATGATGAGGAATGGAATAGCATTACTTCCAGACAATTTTGTTGACAGTCTTGAAAAAATCTAGGTTGGTTTCCTAACGCATCTGAAAGCATTTATGTGCCCTCCAAAGCTTTTACGCAACGGGACTGGAAAACTCTTAGCCTTCCCTACCATACAATTATTCCATAATTCTGTCCTTAGCTGTCTTCTCTGGATCTTTGTCAACAGAGAAAGCTGGGAATGTAGAACTGACAAAGAAATTTTTAGACACCTTTGAAAGGGTTGTTTTAGTCATACAAAGGCTAAAGGATATGTGCCTTTCCATGCAAAGAGAAGAATGAAACCCCTCTCAAGAGTACATCCCAAGCACTATTTCACCCATTTCTGTTAACCACAGGTTTGACTGATATGTGGGAGCCCAAAAGCTATCTACAGCAAACCATGAATTTACAAAAGTCAAGAAGTTGCTCTGATAGGTAAGAGAATATATTTCTAGCAACTGGAAAAAATAAGACGATGTAAGAAAAGAATTTTTAAACAAGACTTACCTAAGAGTATTCTCTTCATACTTCATAGACATTTTTTTTTTTTAAACATGGAAGTGTTTTTCTTTGTTACATCTGCAAGGATTTCAAATGCATAATATTCAAAGTTGTTCTCAGGCTCTCAGTTTCTGCACCACAGTGGAATTTGGCTCCAGATTCAAATACCTAAATTCAGATGTCTACATATATGTATCCACATGTGAGCCAGTTGTGTAAGCTTTCCACAGACAGCAGTGTTCTGGTCGACTCAGACAGTGGAGCCTGCAGAGCTCTTCATCATGCCCCAAAATAAATGTCAAGGTCTTAATTAATTTTCCTAAATTTAAGCGCTTACTGCCTATTGTATAATGTCAGGGAGGGCATTCTGTTTCACTTTAATCTGCCACTCCACTAGGACCCAGGTCTTCCATAGCCGTGTTGTCCTGTGGATATGCAATGTGGGTGTCTCGTATACCACAAGGCACCTCAAACAGTGGTAGACACCCTATATTTATGCAATCAAAATAGGGTCTTAGTGCCTAGTCTCCCAGATCCATTGACTCCGTACTAGAAACTGCTAGTACACATAAAGGCACATAAATTCATGGATTTAGGTGTCTGAATCTCAAACAAATCCTATCCTGAGAGACTGATTTGTCTCTTCTATAACACTGACCAGCCTTTTGATAAAATCTTTTAGTTTTATTTTTTTTGCTATATCTTAATAACAGAAGTCAGTAAATTATTACACACTATACTGGTAGATTGGAAGCATCGGTCTCATAACAACGTATTTTAGATATTCAATGTCCAAGAGAAACCACTGGATTTTGTTAGAAAATGTGATAGTTATTTGTAATGATAGTATTCTAATTCTACTAAAAATATGCCATTTCAGAATATCAGGTCAGAACACTTAGAGAATGTCAGACTATAATTAAAAATGTTCTACGCATGAGAACAGACGATGAATACATCATGTCTCAGTGGGCAAGCTATGCTTCTGACAGATAAAATTCTGTAATGATTCTACCAGTAACCATATTATTAAGAATGCTCTTAACTAGAGTCCGTATAAAAACAAAATGTTTCAATCATAAGGAAATTGATACAGACGAGATTAAAGTGGCTTTTCCACTTCCATTAAGACTCAGATGCACATTCACATTCCTGCCAGAAATAAACATGAAATACATGGAATTTCTAAATCCATGCAAGACTAATTAAAAAATCTAATCCATAATAAAAAAAAAATCATAAAAAAAAAAAAGTTTTAGTTAAATTATAAGTGCTTGGAAGTTAACTCACTTGAGTAACTTGGTGGGGATCAGCATGCAATACCCACTGGGAATGATATAATGGAACAGTAATCGCTGGATCTCCTGCCTGTCCAAAGCACTGCAGAAAAGGCCTTGAAAGCGCAGCTTTATTACATCAAAGCTCTTAGTCCAAGCACTTAGCCAACATTGTCTCTGCCAATTCCATTACCAAGTTAGTCACTCATATCACTCCTCAAAAAAGAAAATCTGGATAACACTGTCTCAAATTATTCAGCACTGTTTTTGACAAATGATAAAGTGGTCTTCTGTACGCTTTACCATGTGTGCATGCATAGCCCATTCTTTTCTATCTAAGTTAAACCATGTAACTACTCCTAAAGGTAAAAGAATCACTGTGGCAAACAAAATAGTTTTAAGCTTTTGACACTACTCATTCCCACTTTTTCTCATATGCCTCACACAAATGTATTTAGCAACTACCAAAATGCAGGGTTTATTCTGAGATCACAGAGCCATGAATGCCTTACTTTTTCTACAGCTCAACAGAATACTCAAATTCATAAAAAACTGTGTATCATTTCAAGGTAGTACCTGAAGACCTTTCAAGAAATGGTTCCCTGCTTGGTGGAAAAGGAAAGCTTACAACAACACTGGGAAGTTCAAAGGAATGATGTTGTTACTGCTAGTGAGAAGAGAACAAGAATCCAGTCTAGGACAGGGAAATAGCAGATGAAGGAGCAGTGTTAAAAGTTGGTTTGGTGAAATTTACGCTGAAGCCATTTCAAAGCCACCACCTTGAAGAGTTCATGGAGGATAGGTGAGGCTCCAGAAGGCTTGTAAAGGGCAAATCAATGTCCTGCTTTCAGAAAATGGGGGAAATGGGAGTCAGAGGATTAGAGGTCAGTCAGACTAACCTCACTTCAGTATTAGCATAATAAAACATGCTATTTGAAAACATTTACAAAATAGCTAGGAGATGAGTCACAGTCAATAGTGTTCTAACAAATCTGCCTAATTTCCTCCTACAACTGGAGTTTGGGCCTTATGACAGAGAGAATGCAGTCACTGTTGTGTATCTTAACATTCACACACTTCCTAGCACTGTTCTACATCATATTTTCATAAACAACTTAGAAATAAATACATAAAGCACAGATTGCAAATAAGTACTGCAACTACTATGCAAAATCTATACCCAGGCAATGAACTGAAACTCCAAGTGGTGCTAGAGTGGGGAAGACTTGGGGAGGCACAAGAAAGCTGGAGTCAAGGGTGGGATGGGTAAAATGGGAATTCTGATTGATCTTTACAAAATGAAGAACTGACTTTAAAAAAATATGCTGCAACTCAGAAAGAATGCTGTTATGCACTTGCCTAGGCATATTCAGCTGCACAGAAGCTCAGTTAGGCAGCAGATCCACAGAAAACAAACTGAAGGTTAAAATGACCCACCAATTATGCAAGTTTACATTCAGCATCATCCACCCAGTAACTGCAAAAGACAGGGTCAGTCTCGTAGAAATATCTGAGCCCACAGCATTGCAGCTGGGGCACTGTGTCCCTACGCTCCTGTGCGGGGGCCGTGGGGCAAAGCGACCTAATGCAATGTGGGGTTGCATGGCCAAGTTGGCTAAAGCACTCAGACCAGATCTCCCTCAGCTGGGTAGAAACACCCTGCACCACCTCTGTTCTTGACACCGTTAGCTTTTCAAGGCCTTTATTTCCTTACACTCTACCCTTAATCCCTTTAAACCTTTTGAAGCATCTCTGTTTTTGAGCCAGTATCTCATGACGCTTTCCCAGGCCGTCCTCATTGTGCAGCAGCTTTGTGGTTTCAGAGGACCCAGCTGGCTTTAAGACATGACAGTGTATGAAAGAAGGAGATGGAAACTGATGCATAGGTAACTACAAACTATATCTGGTTTCCATTCCTGCAGCAATAGTTTCTGGCAGAAACACAATTAACTCCTGGCTTGCCACAGAATTACACATTTTAGTAACTACACTATATTCCACGCTGTTTAACATATCAGTTATTAACAATTATAAATAGTGGCTCAAACAAGAATGCAATTTCATTGATTGATTTGAGTAGAGAATTGGGTTTTCTGTGCTCCAGTCCTAATATATTTAGCCTCCCTCAATGCCTTATACTTCTGGCCCCCTGTCATCCATAGCTCCTTACCAAGCCACCAATTCTGATGAAAAACAAAGTGAAGGAGTAATAGCATTCATGTAGATCTTGTACTAAAATGGGGTTGAACTATGGGTGATATCTACCTACTTCTGGGAGCTGTGAAGTACCCCGAGCTCCACAGTTTAGCCGTAGCCCCAGTGACCCTCCACTTTTGCACATGGCGATTATGCCTAGATTGACTAAGTAAACGGGGAACAAAACCCAGCATGCTGATTCCCTGATCACTAAAGAACTCTCTAAGACAGAGGTAAGAGTACCTAGGCTCACTTACGTACTCTTCAGCTCATTAAGCAATCAATACTTCTATGTGCTAAACGGTTCTCCAGAAGAAAGTGATAAACCAGAAATTGTTGTAAAAAATTATTTTACCAATTAATTTCCATTCTACCCATACCAAATTTGATTCAAACAATTAAGTTTTCTGCAGAAGAAATTTTCTGAACTTTCTGTGGCATTCATTGGTAACCATTTAAGTTTAGGAAAGTCCAGATGTCTTTCAACAGGGTCTATCCTACCTGGATGCATCGGTTAAATTGTATTGAGACTTCAAATCGATCCACACTGTAGTTTTGAATGCAATTAAAAAGATGCCTCTTTGTAGCATTTAGCCTAGAAACAACATAAAATCTACAAATAATCTTATATCCTGAGGTTACTAAAATCATCACTTTCACTATGTCACTAGCATCATAAGCTAAATTTAAAATGGAGAATCCTATGAATAAAAGGAATAACTATTGCAAAAACAGACATTTAAATTTTACAGACACCCATTCTACCAGACAAGGCAAATACTGAATATTCAAATATGTTAGTTATAAAACTCCACTCACATGCAGTTATCAATCAAATCCTGATATAAAACTCCTCTTCTTGCAAAGTGCATGAAAAAAAAATTAACAGGTGGAGGAAGGAGTGGAAAACATCTTCAGTAACTGGCACAGACTGTGATACTTTAAAACTATTCTGTATTATAATTTCTTCTGCTGCATTGAATTCAAAGTTTTCTGCCTCTTTCTAAGACAGGACTGTATTTTAAATCAAATAGGAAACATATGTTCTTCCTTGTTTTATAAAAATAATATTTTTCATATGACTAACATTTCACTGTCATATATTTCATACAATATTCAATAAACATACAAATTTCGACTTTTTCCTGTGGTCATTCAGAAAAAATAATAGAATGTTTTATAGATATTAGGGAGACGCCTCCTGAGAATGTTTTGTTCTCAGAAAATAAAGGGAAAGAAAAAAAGAAACAGATTGACACAATACAGGACTAAGCATTTCTTCAACTTTTTGACACAGATGTCTCATTCAATGTATCAGACTCTTTTATAGAGCTTGAGAAATACGCTGGAGAGGAATTCACTGATTCAGCAATTAATTATTTCTTTCCATACATGGAGCACACAGACCAAAGACTCTGCCCCATGTACATTTTGTTTTTGAAAGCTTAGGAACATTTCTAGCTGGATTCATCATTTTGCTTTTTGTTCCTAGAATGAGGTATAAAACTGCCATGGCCCTTTCATTGCAATGACAGGACAATCTGTTCTACATAAGCCAGAGGGGGGGATCCAGGCACTGGGAACGGAAAATATCACATTGGTAAATGTGCCAGCAATACTGATTAATGCACTGCAGACTGCAAATAATAATAATAATAATAATAATAATAATAATAAAGATAAAATAAAAGAAGTCCAGGTTCAGGTTAGCCTCAGTGACAGTTTGATGACAGGAGTGGCTCAGCCATCAACCCCCTGAGCCACAGGAGGGTGTATTTGGCTCACTAGTTGCCCTCAGACTACCTTTTTGCCTGTAAGACCAAAATTCCTCAGAAGCAGTTGATGGAGTCAAAAACAACATTTTCAGCCTTTTCGACTTCCTTACTGCCTTCTGTTTCCCTTACATCCCCATGCAGCTCACCAAGTTTAACAAACCCTCAGGATATGACAGTGTGAAAATAACATTTGACATTAATTGACTTTCCTTAATGGTATTTACACTGCTCCCAGCAGATAATAAAACTTTTCAATAGCATTTACTTGAGAATCTCACAGCAATATAAATGCAGCATTCAGTCCACACGGGGTCTGCTGACTCACATTCAAATTGCTGTTGAACAAGAAGAAATGCTGAGAAATCATGCCTAGACAAAAGGTACATGAACATACTAAGAATTTAAGGAAAACTGGTGCTGATTCAACTTCTGCCAATCCTAAGGCTGTCTGATTAGTCAGACCATGAGGCTAAAGAAACAAGTAGGGTCTAAATCACAGCTTTCAGGCATACATTTTGCAAAGACAGGACATTGCCAATAAAAAGACCTCCATGTCTGAGTCTGGCTTAAAAGTCACTAGCCTCCCACTGAGTTCCCATAAATACAAAATCATCAGTTGTGTAACTTGCAGCTATTTTCTTATAAACACCATTTATTGAAGGCATATTTTCTGGCATCACAAAGGTAGCTTCCTTTGTTACACACTGTTAAAACATGTAACATAAAGTGCACATGTAAATATTTATTCCTTACAAATGTATTTGTTTCATCCAAAGAGTCAACATACTGAAGATCATACCCTTTTGAGAAAAAAAGGTGCTATGGTAGGGTCTATATGCTGAAAAATAAAATGTGACTGGATTCCCTGGCTTTGCATACTAAGCAGAATTGACTAGATCATTTAATCAATATAATAATTATTTTTAAGCATTTCAGGTGGGCAGCAATGTGCTGGAACAGATCTTCAGCAGTAATCATTTCAGAAAACTTAGCTCCCTGGAACATCCATGGGGGCCTGGTGTGAAGACAAGCTTCGGAAACATGAGGGCAGATCTGACACAGCCATTTTCAGCATCATTTCAAGATATGGTTTAGCTCCTTAGATTCCTGTTACAGCTGAGACACTGCAGAAATCTCTGAACATTTAGTCATATTCCTCATTCTTGTTTCTAAAGCATGACATCTTCTCTGCCAGTATCTTAGGTAGATCCTGGCTTTGCTGTACTGTACATGCAACATGGAGCTGGATTAGCCCACATGGCCAGAAAAGTGAAAAGAAACTTAGAAAGGGGCACAAAAAAAAAAAAAAAAAAAAAAACCAAAAAACTGGGAGTTCAGTATAAAATACTCATCTAGTGGCCAAAGGATAGCAGGCTAACTGGTGGCTTATGGTGGGTTGAGAAGAAGTACTCTCTGGAAGGGTTTCTGTCTCTCTAGCAACAATGAAGACAGTTTGAACAACTAGTTTTCTGTGGATATTTTTAGATGACTGGAAACAGTGACATGAATCCCACCTCCTGGGTTGATCATTTCTGGCACAGAAGAACTTGCAGTGAGTCTATCCTGGTTCACTGAGTCATGGAATGACAGAATCACAGAATGGCTTGGGTTGGAAGGGACCTTAAAGACCATCCAGTTCCAACTCCCCTGCCATGGGCAGGGACACCTTCCACTAGAGCAGGTTGCCCAAAGCCCCATCCAGCCTGGCCTTGAACACCTCCAGGGATGGGGCATCCACAGCTTCTCTGGGCAACCTGTGCAGTCTATGCAGGAGAGACCTAGGAGAGATGTATGATGGGACCCTGACTGAAATTCAGGACTCAGCAGAGAGGAGTGAAACTGGAAGAACCATTAAGTAATATATTCCCTTCTGCCAATTGTCTGTTCCAAAGCTGAAATACAACTCGAGAGCATCACCAAGTGACTACAGATTGAAGTGTAACATAAAAATAACTGCAGCATATATTCTAAGATTTCCCTTTCAGCATTTTTAGACATCCCCACCCATTCACGGTCCCTTTTTGATGTTTTGTATTCACACCAGTAGCAACTATCCTCTAAACTAGCTTCATTCCTCTAGCAATATTTACAATACAGATTTAAAACAAAAAAAATTTTCCAGCATAAAGTTTTCCAGCATAACACAAAAAATAAAATAAAATAAAATAAAATATTCTCTTTGTGCTTCAGAACATTACAATGCTGCATATAGCACTAAAGCAGGTATCAGTTTATCCTGTGGTTGGCTGGGAAATTGGAAAAAAAAAAAAAAGGAGAAACTCCTAAATCCAGAGGAAACTCCCAGAATGTTACTCTCTCACCTCTAACTAATTCTTCTTTGCTGTAACATTAGTTTGGCTGCTTTCAACAAGTAAAGAAAACCTCAGCAAATTGACAGAACATTTAATGGAAAATCTGCGGAAAGCTGTCTTATACATATGGGCAGTTCAGTTTCCTCTCCGTTAATGCTACCTGAGGGAATCAGTTAGCTGCTTACTATGTTTTGACCTCACTGGATTCTCATGAAGTCATGCTGTGAGAGCCTAAAACTTTAACTTTGCCACTCTTAATGGAAATGGTTTGTGCTATATGCTTGTTGATGAATAATTATATGAAAAAACTAATGCAATCACAGACCTATGAAATACCTGCATTGTGTGCCTTAATGGCAAGAAAATCAAATTTAAATTTTGCAAAACTGTGCATCTTCCTATTTCAGATAAAAGTCTAATGTAGTTTTCAATCCTTGTGCAATAAGATGCACTAAATATCACTTTGAAAATGTAAACACCTGACAATAAAAAGCTGTTAGCAAAAACAAACAAACAAACAAAAGCAGAGCAAATTTAAGTTTATAGGGTTCATATCCTGCTATCCTTGTACAAAGCAATCAAACTCATCCTTTCTTGATCTATTAATAGCCTTTGTGAAACACATCGCCTTTACACCAGATAACATCCTTGCTACGAAAATATTTATCTTAGTTATTTACCAACTGCTGTCCATCCTCAAATAATCAAATCTAAAGGTTGAATAAGCAATGTTATATGCAGGTGTAAGAGAGAAAAGCAGCCACACCAAGCAGAATTCAGATGCTGCAGATATCTTAGCCTGTAATGAAAGAGGGTTAAGCTGAACTGGAATAACTTAGATCTGCGACATGCTTCAAGCACACCCACAGAATTACTGTGGCTCAGCTGACATGCAGCAACTTGTCAAACTCCACCAATTTGGTTGTTTTTCTGAACCCTTAGGCTGCTTTGCTCTGACCTACCTAGTCAGGCTTGTGAGGAGCTGCCACACCTCTCCTGACAGAGATGGCACAGTGGGAAGGGCCTTACTCATCCCTTATGCTAAAAATGAAGGGGGAAAGCAACAACATTTTCACTTCTCTTCCATGTTCCGAACAGACTGCACTGAGAAAGTCACCTGCATAATAAACACGACTGACATGTTCTATGAAATCACTTGGTATCCCACTCGCCTCTGATTTAATTAACTCAACTAGACTTTGCCATCCAAATAGGAAAAATGTTGGCTTTAATATTTTGGAAAGTGAGAAACGAATAAACAATGATGAGAACTTGGCAAAGTGCAAGCAGTCATTGTCCAAACTTCCCTGCACTGTCCCAGCAGCCCTGACTTGCAGCAGTATGCCCTTAGGCTGCCAATAATGATGAATTTTGGCAATCCTCTGTTATTTTTATATTGGCAAAGAAAACATATTCATTTATTTCTGTGACCTTCTTAGAACTTGTGTCACAGTCTCCCATTCTGAAAAATCTCAGGAGGGACAACCTTGCTAAGCACTGCCCTGGCAGTGGAAAATTCATCCTCAAACTCTTTATTGCACTGGACTACTATCAAATGATAATATATACTTATTGAATATAATTAATATGGGGAATCGGTAATATGGATACTACACATCTCATTTCAGGCCATATTTTGAATCTGAATGTTAACTTAAATTCACGCCTTGAAGAGGAATCCCGTTTAGTCTGCCAAACATTGCTTAGGGCAAGAACAATATTTGTAAAATATCTCTACTTTGTCATACATCTCTTACATATCTTTGATGTTCAGATGCAATAGCTTTCCCTCTCAGCCTGACTTCAACAAAAGGTTACTGCTAGTCAGTCCCTTTCATGTTGCTTTCCAACTGTCTAAAGGCAGATTGTCCTGGCAGATAAACTTGTTTCATTCTTAAACGTCTATCCAGATACTTCTACCTTCTTTCTCACAGTAAATTGATTCAAAGGTTTTTTGTAATTAATATCTTAGCAGGGTATTGCAGCCTTTGCATAAAATGTTCCACTCCACTCCCCCACCTCTCCTTTGTGCCTTTACAGCCTGCAGTATCACAGTGTCTGCTTGCAGGTACACAGAATTTCTCTAGCCTCGGACACGAGCCCTTTGCAGCATTAGTCTGTTGAGCACCTCTAAAAAAAAAGCCTTCTGTACCACCTAGCCCCAGAGCCAAATCTAAAAGAAAGTTACTTAGAAGAATGCATTTGACCAATCCATTTTTAGTCAAGGGAAGAGTTCAAAGTATTTGTGTTGAGAAAGTCTGCTCCCAGATGATTTCACATGCAAAGTCTAACCTCTTTGGCTAGCTTAAAAGGGTATGTGGCTTTGCAGTGTATTCAACAAACTTTGAAGCTAAAAGCACTATTATTTTCCCTGTACTAGAGGGACCTCAACAAGTTTGTGAGAGGAGTTTCTGTTGACCCTCTAAGTTAAGGCTCATGCAAGAGTGAAACAGCACAGGGAAAAAGCAGGGTTGGGTTGCCTCCCCTGTTGTTTAACTGCTTGATTATAGTGGGTTCCCAAAGATCTGGGAGAAATTATTGTCACCAACAGCCTGTCTAATGGTCCTGGACCAGCTGCAAAACAAAGAGACCCCACCAGGAAGGTCATAGCTCATATAAACTGGAGCACTTACAGGGAAAATGCCACCAATGGCTTGAAGGTAAGTGTTAGGTTAGAACAAATGAAACAACAGTTTTCCAGTGAACCTCTTTACATGCAAGTATGTTCCAACTTATGAATAACTACAGAGGAACAAAGGTGTTGTATCATATCTTCCAGCATACATCATATGTTAAGTCTCGATAGGCAGATTTATTCAATTTTGTTTGAACTCTGCTGTCTGGAACACACTACACCTGTGAGACAGACCCCATGTGGAAAGCACGACTTGTAAATGAAAGCCAAATGTGGCTGGAAATATTGCTTGCAAGTCAGAACGTGTATTTCACTAGTGCTTTCTCCCAGACTTTTGTTCCCGATTTTTTTTAGGCTCCCTTTGAGCAAGCTACATGTGTACGGCTTCTTATGTCTCATTACTGACAATTTTCTTGGCACTGAACTCCAGTCAACACTGAGACTCAGTTTACTAGCTACTTATTTACACCTCTCTGTTGTGCCAGCCACTTCTCTTGGCCATAAAAAAGTAGATCAGGCTTCAACATTTGTAATCAAATGTGTTCTACTCCTTACCAGCATAAGGCCAATAGCCACCCAAAACTGTCCCTTGGTCTCCCAGAGACTATTACTGTGAAACATGGCTTGATGTCCACCACCTAGCAGAACGGGAAGGTATTTAATATGAAGAGGTACATTTCTCATTTTTCACTCATGTTTTCTCTAAGGTAGGTGAGGCTTTGAAATTTTATGACTGACTGGTATGTTTTTTTCTTTCTTATTTTGTTCAGTATGCAAACACAAATCTGATACACACATTGTTACTTTTGCAAACTCAGAGGTGAGAATCCATGATAAAAAAGTGTAGAAGTTATGCAAGCTCATGAAATTCAGCTGCAAGTATTGGGTACATATTAATTGTACAAAAAAAAAAAAAAAAAAAAGCCTTTTTCAGAAACATTTTATAACATTTCTTAAGACATGGAATTCCTTCCGTGCATGGAGGACTCTCAACCGAGCATCAAGAAAAGGCTTGAACCTGGATGTCCAAGCAGATTTTGTAATTCAGATGTTACCCAGTTGCTGCTGTGTGCTATTCAAAAAAGCTGACTTGCCCTATTCAAAACCTGGAAAATCTGAACTGTCTGTGTTGCTATTGTCATATTTGTATGTGGAAGGGAGTTTTGATCTTTTGAAAATGCACGTTCAAATTCAGCAGGGGAAGTCTGTGAACAAGCCTCCTAAAATTTTGGTTTTGCAATTAGGTTGCATTCTGACCTGGGGTCTAAATAATTATTCCCATTGCATTCACTGCCAGAGGTAAATCTTACATATTTTTCTTGGAAGACAAGTAATACCGAAGCAGGCGCAAACAATACTGATGCGGACACAAGCAGCAGTATATACTGGAACAGCCTACCACCCAGACCACAACATTTAGAAATCGATGGCCACATTTTCTTATGATATAAATGCCAGAAATTCCACAGAAGTCAATCCAGGAATGAAAGTCCTGAACGAGCAATTTATGGTATCATAGCATTTGCCACAAGTGTGGTGGGAAGAACACCCTTGTCTGTAGTCTTTATCTCCAATGACTTTTTTGGAATTTGCCTGCAACATCTGCACCACAAAAAGAACAATTGCTGAGAGCAGGAGAATCATAGATATTTTTTAAATGCCATCTCTCATGGAATACACCCCATTTGTCTTTATGTATTGTTTTGAGGGAGAAAGATATTTACTTTGGCTGTATAAAATATTGCAGAAAGAAATTTTTTGCTGTGCACACATACCTCAACTAAATAAGGTGCTTGTTCCTCTGTCACTAGAAAATCAGTAAGACCATGAACCGAACGGGGGGATCCCTAAACTCTTCTTGTATGCTATTCAGACATTGCTTAAAACTTTTTAAGGATCTGGTGAACCAAAGGTCAGTTGGGGGCTAGATGTGGTAGTGGAAAAATAACCGGCTGGCATAGTCCATGGAATGTGTTGCAATCACTTTGAAAAACTTTGGAAATCCAAAGCTGAGGAATTTTATAGAAATTAAGGAGTTATTGGCAACATTTTTGACAGAAGACAGCTCAGTGGAAATATCCTCATCCCGAAAAAGCTCCTAATGACTTTTCTGGTTCATTTGTTTTTGTTGTATGGCAATAGACTGACATCTAGTGGATACGATCCTCTCAAGAATACTAGGCCTAACCAGGACTAGGGAGAAATTGTTGGATCTAATCTTTTTTCTCATTTTTAATGGAAAAGTACATTTTTTACTAGGAAAAAATATATTGGAAATTTTTCTCTTTCCTTTTTCATAGAAAACCACAATTCTTTCATCACTTGTCTTTTTGAAGCAATTTCCCCCAACATTTGACATTGTTGTCTGAAACCTAATCTGCACTTTTCCGTTTTTTTCTTTGGAGGAAATTTTAATTTTTTTTTTTTCAGTTTCACACTGAAATTTTCCAAGCAGCCACGTCCCCAGTTTCTGTCCCTGTGAAACATCCATTGCCGCTCCTCTGTGTAAATCTTCCTTGCTGCTCTGACAGGTCAAGAAAACAGAGTGCGGAGGAATTGCCCTTTTACAAGTTGCTTACTCCCACAGCCAATCATGGTTAATATCCTTTAGTCTTGGGCCAAGGGCACAGCCTGGGTGCTGGAACAGGGTCAGGATTTATCCCCAGGGAGAGGCCCATGCAGGGCTAAGAAGCTCATTTATCATCAGCTGGCCCTTCCTGCAGTAACCCCTGTGTGATCTCTGGCCCAAGAAAAAGACATGGGAATTAAAATCTCTGCTGCTCTCCTCTTCTCAAGGTGGTGGGTTTCTCTCTGAGTGACAACTTTATGCACCATCCTTTTATAATCAAAGCCATCTTTTCCCTTTGTTCTGCTCTTCTGACACCTCCAATGTGACTAATCCAAAGACTAATTCAGGAGCCCTCCCAGCAGGGCACAGGGATGGGGAGCACTGGCCGCCCTCGCAGAGACATCAGACAGCCTCTGCAAATTATACTTGTGAACACTTGGTCATTGCCTGGTGGATGCTGGCCCAGCTTCCCTGACATCTGCAAACAGGAGTAGTTTGGGGTTTGTTGTTTTCTTGAGAGTGTGTTACTGTGTTAAACCATGAGAGACCAGGAGAGGAGTCACCAGGGCAGCAAGGTAAGGGGCCAGGAGATCCGCGAGAAGCCATGGGAAGGTATTTGTCGTAGGATGGCAGGAAAGCCCTCCTTGTCTCCATCCTCAGCAACAAAATGGGAACTATAGGTTCCCAAGTGTCTGCCAAGTGTCTTTTAACTCAGTCCGCTGGACTGGTGAGATATCTTGGGGTTTGACGGAAGAACAGACTACTAATACTCATTCCTGAATGATTGACAAGGTAGCAAGTCCCTTTGCATACCAGGCAAATGACACCAGCAATGACATCCAGCTGTGGTGGTGGCTCCTAACTTGGTTATGAGCAATCCAATATTCAATTGTTTTTGCTTCTTCAGAATCTCTGCTTCAAGGAAATAATATATTTAATGCTGGGGTTATAAAATACGTGCTCTATAGACTCAGCTGTTCACAAAGTCTAAGCTTTATTCAGATAGGACACTGTGAAATATTGGTAAGATGTTTCCCTGAGTTTCTTTCATTTTTCAGATTTATTCAACCAATAATTTTATTCAGCAAACTGACCTGGCTGTAAGCCTGTATTTTTTAAGGGCAGCTGGGACAATAAATCATATGTATAAGAGTTCCTGCTCCCTGATTCAGAGAAGAGTACAAACAAGACCTGTCTTAGGAAAAAAGCACACAAGCATTATACTGTAATGACGTGGTAGTTCAACTGCTGCAGAAGAATGAGTCTGGAGGAAATACACACATTGCCAATCAAATACGATTTTATTTGAGTACATATGCACATAAATTGTTGTGGTTTGCAAGACTTCTTGTCTCCTGGTTCTGTACTACAGCAAATATTTTTCCAGGCTTGTTTTGATGCATTTTTTATAGTGTTATTTCATTCCTGGACCTAGAGGAAAAATGAATGAGGAGCAAATTTCCAGCACTGTTGCAGCTGAGAATTTCACCTTGATGGTGAAAAGCTGTCAGATCGAAGCTTGAACAGAGACCCCCGGGAGGTCTAGCAGCTGCTCAGCCACAGTATTTGTAAACTTTCTTTTCTTCAAAGAAACTGAATCTGTCCTGAATGTGTTTTAAACAATAAACAAATGGGATGATACTGGAGAATTGCCATTTTCCCATTACTCATTGGTTGTAATAATTCAAGGTAAATGATTATATTCGTTAGAATTGGTTTTTAATGTTAGTAGCAGTAGCCACACTAACAGTTTGGGTATGTTTTAATTACTGGAAGACCAAAAGTCTCAGCAAGAAACCTCAGAACGTCCCAGCATTTTCAGGGACGGAGGCAGCAGCAGTGGCCGAGCGGGTCAGTGCAGCGTGGCATGCCGCCCGGCCCCGGGGTCACCAGACGTCCCACCAGCACCCAAATTGTCCTCCTGGCATTTCCCCCCAGCCTTTGGAGCAGAAGCTTGTGTTTGATTGCATTCAAAGGCAGATTGTCTTCGCTTGGACCCAGTCCCTGCGGCAGCAGAATATCCTAATTATTTTTGCAGATTCAGAGCAGCGCTATTTTGCCGTCTCGGCAGGCCTGTTTTCAGGCTGTCTGAGGGGCAGTGCATAGGTTAAATAAGGCTACTGTGTATGCTGTTTGCCTTTCTCGTCCAGGAGAAACACCAAACATTTGCGGTCTCATCCTCCCCGAAACCTCAGCAGCCCTTTCACTGGTGGCAAATTCCTCAACATCAGCCTCACCAAGATCAAACAGAAACAGAAACAGAAAAAAATATCATGACCAAAACCTGCCAAATGCTGTGTCTGGTGCAGTTCCTCCCTAAATCCCCATGGGAAAAGATGGGAAATCAAGGGAAAGCAATGCCATTTTTTGCACTGTTGCTCCATCCTCCATAACCGTACAATGCTACAAATAGGGTCCTTGTCTGGAGATATTTATAAGAAGCAAAAAGCAAGAAAAATGAATTTACAGGATTTGCATTGCTTTTTGTTTTTGCCTGCAATGCATTTAAATATAGATTTAAAAAAAAAAAAAAAATCTCTGTCCAAGCTGTGAAATCAGGCACCTACTTCTGCCAACACAGCCTGACATCTCCTTCGCCTGCGGACACGTGGCCCTCATGGTGGAAGACGCTCCCCTCCTGATTAAAAGTACAGGCTAAGCAGATGAGCCTCGTCTTCTGCACAGCCCTGCCCTGGGCCACTCTTCCAGCAGGATGAAGCCGGGAGGGGCCCAGGCCCAGGGCAGCACCAGCCCCTGGCGCACAGCAGTGGGATGGCCAGATCCGGCCCCGCGGGCACCAAAGGCAGCAGCAGCCACAGGGTGTGCCTAGACCCAGCCTCGGGGGGCTTTGTCGAGCTCGGCTATCATCTTGAATTGCACCCCGAGTGGCACAGAGAGCCAAGGAAAGCCCAGAGCTCACAGCTGCCAGCCCTGCTTGAAAGGCAGACCTGTCACTCAGAGGACTGAGGATGGTCTGGGTTCTGTGTACCATTGACTGGAACCAGACTAGCATTGATTTCTTATTGATGGCATGGACTGCAGATGGCATTGGCTCCCAGGCAAGCTAGTCTATCCCCCCCTAAATAGACATGAACTGGATACACTTTAGGACCAAGTCCAGAAAGGGTCGTGTGTGCTCTGAGCCTCACAAGATATAGGTGCTAGACATCTAGCTTTGGTTCACTACACAATGCATGAGGAGAGCTAGGTACCTCAGCGCAGGAACTTCAAAAACAAAACAACAAACAGCACTGAATGGGAAACCACCGAATCTCACCAGTGCTTCCAGGACAGGGCCTTCTGTTCCTCCTCCATTGCTTCTGGTAGTGCACCTTGATTTTTAGTGTTCTCTTCCATCCACCCAGGCGCCATGACCCAGATCTCTGAAGATAGGAGCCTAAATATTTCTTTCTTAAAAAGGAGCAATGGGTCACTCATTTGCTCTCTTTACCTCTGCTCCTCATCCCTACCCCTCTGTGGAGATGGGAAAAATGAAAACCAGTTGCCTCCCCTGCTCCTGTCACACTGCACTGTTCTCTCGATGAAGATAGGATGCTCATAAAAGGGGGACTGAGATGTTGCCTTTCCAGTATTATTTTCCAGCAGGTGACCCTGCTTGGCAGGGGGGTTGGACTAGATGATCTCCAGAGGTCCCTTCCAACCTCAACCATTCTGTGATTCTGTGGTTTTCAGGTATGTGGAATATCCACAAGTCTGAAGGCCTCCAGACTGCATCAGTGAGGGCAATGGGATGTCGTGAGAGCAATATGCTAGCGACAGACTGTTATAATCGCTGTCTCAGCTGACCCAGAGCTGTCAGCTGCATTACATAGCATTTTGGGTCACAGCGGCATTGGCTCCAGGTAGGTGATACTGGGCGGTAGTGTCCAGCGATTGGAAGAGCCAGACTTTCTGCTCGTTTCCTGACAGGTGTAGGCCGGCCTTTCGCCGTTTGGTTTTGTAATTGGGGCGTCTGGTTAGCATCCCAGCTGCCAGATGAAGATTAGCAACCGCTATAGCAAAGGTTGCTTTTTTTCCGCTTACAGGATGGCTAAAGGATTGTGCCCATTTCTTTTGGCTATGAACTTTGCAACCGTCTCTTGAGCCTGTGTCAGCTGGAGATTAGATGACTGTGCTGCGCTGACACAGGGCAGCAGTTCAGATCCGTCTGGAGACTGCAGCTAATCAGCACAGCCTCCCACTTCTGACGAGGCATTTCCCTCCATGAACATCAAATGTGGGCTCTCCACAGATCTGCACTGACAGCAGGCTGTCTGCCAGGCCGGGTTTTAAAACCAGCCTTAGAAAGTCAGGCCTTCCCTAAGAGATGTCCTCTTTTCCCCCAGGCTGCGTGCCAGGGCTGTCTTAGCAATGTGCTATTGCTGAGCCCCACTGTCCTAAGAGCGGAGGCAGAGCTGGAAATTCTCTATTAGAGCTCAATGTCTTGGAAATTATTTTCCCCTGGAGCCACATGCAGTCATTTGTCTCTGAGAGGGAATCATGTCCCCCTCCTGTGAGGAGGTGGGTGGGTGGCAGAGGGACATAAGCCCTGCAGATGGCAGAGGGGTGAACTCATTTCCTTCCTTCTGGTCTCACTGTGTTTTGGGGCTAAGCTTGAGGAAATGCAGAACGATCATCTTAACATACTTCAAAGTCTGCCAAAGGTGCCAGAGCATTGGAAGGGCTGTCTTTTATGAGCATCTACATAAATAAAAAGTCATGCATGAAAGGAAAGGAGAAGTAGATTCTCAAGACTTTTGAAAAAATAGGTTTCTACTCTGGCTGCTACTGTAATTAGTAAAACAAAAAAAAAAAACTTTCCACAATGCTTAATGCCCAGGTAAGAATTTGCAGCTCTCATTTCTGCCAGCAGAATTTGTGGAATTAAACATTCTAGAGATATTTTTACCCAGGAACAGTAAAACTTATCCCCAGTTTGAACTGTCATCCCTACATTGATTTCAAGAGGGGCACAGGGTGGGAATCTTGGGGAATAAGAACTCCATTTGTTAGGGAATATGAGTGGTAGGTATTGGTTATTTAATTGTGAAGTTGGTTTACCTATGAGACTAAAAAAGCACAAGGGCTAATATGAAATTTTTAAGAGTAGGTTAGACAAATATGTCAGTTATGACAAATGGTCGTGGAAGCAATAGAAATAATAATCAGCTAAAATTCCTAGCAGCCGTCTTTTCTATTATTTCTGGGATGTTCTGTGATTCTTTGATCGAGCAATAGCTTGATTTTTAATTATGATTGTGGCAAATCTAGATATAATTGATAAAACAGGACTGTAATATTAGAACTGTTTGTGTAGCAACTGGCTAGAATAATGCAGGGAATATACGTGTGTAAGGGAAATATGTGATATGCCAGGTGGTCTTTGCTCATCTTCCAAAAATGCCTTATGTTCCTAATTTGTTGAGTATCTCTATTAATTATCATATTTATTTGAAACTGTTTTAAAAGCATAAAGCATTATGTCAATGGAAAAAGCTACTAGAGGTCCGCTGGAATCTTTCCATTTATGTCTCATCTGTAAAAATTACATCAGACTGAAGAAAAGGAAAATGAGTCAGACAGAAAGACATGCACAACAGGTGAAGAACAAACAGGGCAGTACACTTCAGATCCTCTCTAACAGTTGCAGGACACACTGAGTGTGCCCTGAAGGTCTGTCCTCACTCATCTTGGACCACAGAGGAGAATGACTGCTGAAGGATCCTTGTGGAAAATGCCCTTCCTTTTTATTTCTGGGGGGCTCCTATCCACCTGTCTTCATTGCTTACATCTCCAACAGCATGGCAACAAATAAGGCAATGGTATTTCAGGTAGGATCACTCCAAGCTACCTGAACTATGCTGGAGCTCATTTATTACCCCACTCTTTTCTCTAAAGCTAAAATACAACTGATAAAGTCTCCATGTTACAAGTGCATCTCTGTCTCTGAGCCACTTTCAGTAGTCAGCATGCTCCCATGGCCCCAAGGGCAGCTGTCCCACAGAAAGTGCATTGAAATGCATTCATTCAGTGATAGCATTGAGCTGAAGAGACGGGGTAAAGTGGCATCCTAAGAGAAGACTCTCTTCAGGTTGTAAATCAAAAAAAAAAAAAAAAAAGTGGTCACAACAGACAGCATTATTTAGCTGTTTAGAGAGAACTAAGCATCCAAGACCCATTTAAAAAGCTAGTGAAACACACAGTTGGTGATGACTTCTTCTTGGAAGTGTCTCTTAAACGATAATTTTAAGCTGGATGTTAGGAGAAGGTTTTTAACAAGCAGAGCAATGTGGATGCAGATGAGTTTCCCAACAGAGACTAAATGGATAGGGGGAGGGCAAATAAAGTGGACTCCCAGACTGTTCTTGGAGGACGCTAGTCAGCAGCCAAAAGGGATCATCTAACGCGGCCACCTGGGTTAATTCAGGCCTTAGGTCAATGATGTGGAAATCCTCCCCTGGGACTGTGTCCCCAGCATCTTCTTGGTCTCAGCAGGATCACAGGGAGTCCTCCCACTGCCACAAGCCTTCGTGCACACCTCCCCAGTAGGACATGCACTGGGCTGTCACCTCCTCCTACCTCCAACCAAGAGCAGCAGGAGCTGCAGTGGTTCGGCACTGCTAGAAACCTGCCTCTGTGACTTCAATTGCTCTGGAAGCCAGCAGGTGTGAAGGATTAATTGTTCTGATTATTTCTGCCTTGGAAATGGACTTGTCATCCTCATGGGGTCTCCAAGCTGATTAGTGTTAAAGGGTGCTGTATATCTGACGAGCATTGGAATACATGGTGTGAACGGTAGAACAGCATGTACTGGGAAAGAGAAGCATCCAGGGTAATCGTTTGGTCCTCTTCATAAGAAAAAAAAAAAAAAACATTTCAGCTGGACAAGGGAAAAGGAACCGTATCTGTAGTTTCCAAAATCTTTAAATCTGAACAGGACAGACTGAGCTAATTTGCCATAGAAGGGAAGGAAAATGGAGAGTTATTTCAGATGTCTACTGCACAATACTAAGGCTTCTATTGTCTTCACCACGGGTGGCAAAAATTGAGGAAAACAAAAACTATGTCTGAGAGAAGCTAGTGAAAGTAAAGACAATGGTCATCAAAGCACTGATTACGCGTAATAATTTGTTTAGAGTACTTCATATTTCCAGAGTAGCAAGATGAGTCTCAGAAAGAAAGAAGGAAAGAAAGAAAGTGCACTTACAGAGGTAAACAAAGATATGATTTCCAATTATGTTTTAAAGAGAGTAGAAAATCTGCACAATGGAACTGAATGGAAAGAGAGAGAAGAGAAGGAGAGAATATGAACTGCTGGTGGTACGCCAAAACATTAGTCATCTCTTGAGTCTACCCTGAAAGGTTAGTGTTATTTTTAAGAACGCATTCCTTTAAGGAAAAGAATAATTTCCTAGCAGAGGTAATTTCTAGAAGGTCTTAGACTCTCTCAAGGGAAGCAGAAGCCCCAGCACTGAAGTCAACAAAAGCTAGGCACAGGAAGAGGAGGAGGAAATCTGCACAGGAGTCCTCAGGGCAACCCAAAGAGGGAGCTGCTACAGGATGGGAAGATATGGAAAAACCTGACAGAGAACAGCTGTTGAGTAGGCAAAGTTCTGGATGGGAAAATGTCTATAAGGAAAGAATCATAGAATCATAGAATATCCCAAGTTGGAAGGGGCCCACAAGGATCATCAAGTCCAGCTCCTGGCTCCACACAGGACCACCCAGAAATCAGACCATATGTCTGAGAGCATTGTCCAAACGCATCTTGAACTCTAGCAGGCTGGGTGCTGTGACCACTTCCCTGGGGAGCCCATTCCAGTGCCCGACCACCCTCTTGGTGAAGAACCTTTTCCTAACACCCAGCCTGACCCTCCCCTGTCACAGCTCCATGCCGTTCCCTCGGGTCCTGTCGCTGTCACCAGAGAGCAGAGATCAGCGCCTGCCCCTCCGCTCCCCTCGTGAGGAAGCTGCAGGCCGCCATGAGGCCTCCCCTCAGTCTCCTCTTCTCTGGGCTGAACAAACCAAGGGACCTCAGCCACTCTTCATATGCCTTTGCCCTCCAGACCCTTCACCATCTTCATAACCCTTCTTTGGATGCTCTCTAATAGTTTTATATCCTTCTTATATATAAGAAATAGCATGACACATTCTAATTTTTCAAACAGACAAATTGTATTTTATAGTTACACTTTAAAGTCTTTAGTCAAGTATAAAAAAATCTTATCCATAGCAGGACACAAAAGAACACTGAAATTCTGTGATGGAAATTAATTTATAAAGCTTTGTTTTTGTAAAAAGTTCCAGTTTATTGGGAAATATTATGAACTATTTCACAGAATCACAGAATCACAGAATTGTTCAGGTTGGAAGAGACCTCCAAGATCACCTAGTCCAACCTCTGACCTAACTCTAACAAGGCCCACACTAAACCATATCTCTAAGCTCAATGAGCAATCCCATGAGCAATCATTTCTAAAATAATCTCAAGTTTCTTTAAAAATTTTAAAGCAGAAATAAATGAAATTGCTTGCAATTTTATTTGTAATAACAAAAAATTAAATCTTCTTTTTAAAGCATATTCACTTTCCTCTGAATAAAGTAGTTTTGAAAAATAGTTGATTAGCACTTAAGCCACGTCACAGACTACGACTACCATAATTCCAGGAGAAAATCTCTAATTTAAGCATTAAGTATCTGAGGGTAATATGAAGAAGGGATGAAAAACAAAGAAATCAATTGGTAGAAGGAGAAAATCAATTGAACTGCTACCATACTACCCAATTGACTTCAGGAAGTGTTTGGCTTTTACAAAGAAATCAGCATAACTAATGTCATGAATCAACATAAAGTATTAAAGAACTCATTCAATTATGCTTCACTGATGCAGAACAACTACTCCAAGTTACTTACCCTTTATTAGCTGCTCATAAAATTGAGGTTCAATAGCACCAACAGCCATGAATTTTCCATCAGAGGTCTTGTAGGTTTCATAAAATTGCACACCACTGTCTAGTAGGTTCTCACCTCAGGGTCTGTTACAGAGTCCTAAATTTTGTGATTTCCACAGAAAAGAAATCAGGTATGCTGCTCCTTCTACCATACTTGCATCAATGCTTTCTAGAGATTACTCCAGGTTAGGTGTCAGTAGTGGCTTCATTATGGTGACATGCAGAGAAGGTTGAATGCTGTCATTTAGTTTAGGCTTGCTTAACTTGAAATGTATGAGATTTTCATAGGGATAGGAGGCAGGCTAAAATGTTGTCACCCACCCTGTGGCCCACAATGCAGAATTTGTGAACTTTCAGCTTTAAAAAATTTTCAAGGTATCTCTAGCAACACTTAAGCAACAAAGGACAATTAGTGAGACAAAAGAGTCTCCCCCTTTGGTTCCATACCAGACTCCCAGGCCAGCATTTTCTCCAGGCAGCCTCAAACTATATTGGAACATGACCTATTCAGGGAAGAACACATCATTGACCCTGCAAGCTGAAAACACTAATTTTTATTTTAATTTACCAGAAGACTATGTGTTTTATTGTCACGGAATTGTAAGTGGCAGCACTTTGCCCAGGAGACAAAGGAATGCTAAGATTCATGAGCTAGATGGCAAGTCTTACTGCCCCAGGAAGGAAATGAGCCTGTGAATAGAGCTCATCAGTCTGAGCATGCACTATGACAGTGACTCATCTAGAAGCCTCCAAAGTTTCTGAGCTCTCCTAAACCCCTCTGATATGCCTGGGATTTAAGGCTGGCCAGCACCTCTGGGTGAATCTCTAAGTATCTTGACAATTTGATCTATTGTCATCTGCAGAACACATCATTCTTCACATTGAATGGCAAATGCAGGAGGTCTGATACTTGGCTCTCTGGGAGCACTAAATGTGTTAAACAAGTTTTACTGCTAGGCATTGTTTAAAAAAATGAAAAAAAAATAGGCTTAGTTATTGAATATCTTATGAGGTAAAGACACTTTTTCAAGGTAAGGGTTGAGACTTCAGGTAAGTTCAGGAAGGAAGAAAGAAATGCCATAATGCTAGTCTATAAATTCAGTTTATCAGTTCTATATAATGAATCATTGCTGTAATCCATAGATATAGAAACTCTTGAAATGAAGTAGATGTCACTCATTTCAAGACTTGCACCTAAGCTTTTTCTAATATGTTTGAATTTCTTTTGCTGTCTGCCTTCTCAATAATTAGCCTTTTCTTGGTCTGTTTTTCAGTCTATAGACAGCTGAAGGGAGGGACTGTTTTACAAGACAGCATACTTAGAGCCAAGCCCGGTTTCATCACATCTTAAGTATATTCATATTGCAGGAATTGGTGAGAAAATCTTCTTTGCCCAAAGAAATACACTTTGGAGCTCTATTTCTTTAGCTTAATCCATAGGGTCTTTCCTGAAATGTGATCCATATGATTCCTAGCATGGATGGAAACATTTTGTTGTGTAGGGATGGGCAACTAATTTGGGCTAGAAACTTTAATTTAACACTACTTCATTCATGCTCTTGGGAAAGCAGATTGTAACATTATGTGGTGTTGATACACCAAAGGAATTGAAACCAATGTCTAACATACAGTTCGTCAGTAGTCTGACTGCAGTTGCCTATTGATAAAAATGTTTTCATGTGCTAGTATTAAAGATGTTCTTCATTGGTTTATGAGTTTGGGGCCATGAAAATGGAATGTCAAGAACTGATAAAAACATAGAAGGCAAAAAACAGCTGTTTCTCCCTGGGTGGTTATGGGCTTGGGTTTGCTTTTGTTTGTTTGTTTGTTTGTTTGTTTTTATTTTTAGTAGCTGTTTCTTCTGAAGCAACTATCTCATTATTGCCTCTCAACAGAATCCAAAGCTTTATTTGAATTTTAATGCTACCTCTTCCAGTCTTCTTACAACTTTGATACAGTCTTGAACTTGATTTCTTTGAGGTTTTTAAGCACAAAAAGAAAAATCTTGATTACCATTTGGTGTGACTTTTGGCATACTAGTTTTTTACTCAGAGCTCAGAAATTTAAAAAACTTGCTTTGCTGAAACATTTCTTTAATTTTTAATTAGACTTTTTGGTCCAAAGAAAATCAGCCTATATGAGGATAGCAACAGGCCAAAATTTTTTATTTATTTGGAGATGCAGGTTTCAAGTGATGGGGGTCTTAAAACTCAGCCTTTCACATAACAGGTATGTTCAGGGCTCCATTATATTAAACATTGTATAATCCACACTGAGAGCAATAGTCACTACCATAACCGGACTCTCCTAGACAATACCGTGACAAAACCATCAAATGTTATCTTTGTCAATATTATCAAAAGGGTTCAGAGAAATGCAAATGCCCCATCCATCTCCCATCAGGTCTCTGAAACATCAAAGACTAAATCATTCTTGAATTTAAGGTAATTTTATTAAATGAGGTCAGGAAGCTCATTTAAGGAAAACTATCACAATTCAGTGAATCTGGAATATGTGGATCAAATCTGAATGCCAGCTTACTTAAATGCTCAAGCTTCTGCTAGGTGAGTTAGACTTAATGATTTTTCTACAATCCCAGCAATGTTTTATGGTATTTTCCCTAGCTTTATTCTGAATTATAGTTTTTACAGAATGAATCATTACCATAAATGGATGATGACACTGCAAAGGTGTGTAATGCACTCATCATGAAACATCCTCAAATAGAAATCTCTCAAGAATATCTTGGTTTGAAAGTTCACATTCAGCATCAAAACTGAAAAGAAAAGAGAAACACAGGAAATTCTGAGAAATTTCTGCAAGAATGTTCTGGAATTATACCAATGTGATCAATACTTGCTCTTTTATCCCAATGAACCAGCAATAATGAACTTCGGGCCAAATCAGCTACCTGAGCCATCTTGAACCCTCAAAACTGGGCACTCAGAAGGCCCTTGCGCTTTTGCCTCAGTTTAGC
The DNA here is from genome assembly GCA_013399115.1 of Anseranas semipalmata. Lineage (NCBI taxonomy): Eukaryota > Metazoa > Chordata > Aves > Anseriformes > Anseranatidae > Anseranas > Anseranas semipalmata. The sequence continues at coordinate 80,271 of VXAA01006102.1, forward strand.
AGGTAAAACATGTCTTCTGAGTATTTACGTCAGGAGATCTGCATCTACTTCTTGCTTATTTTCCTGTTGTTTCAAAATTTGACTCTTGCAAATGAATGTTCAGCTTTTATCAGACCTTCTATTAGGTCCCTGGGTTTGTGACAAAACATGAAATGATTATTGGTAGCACCAAATGTTTGTCAAAAATAGTATCTGCTAGTTCCAGACGTTTGTACACATCATATACTAGATATAGAGCAGTACATACAGTGCTCTGAAGTACAGCCAGATGAACATATAACTTTTTTCATCTACACAAGAATGTGTGCTACTCTTCACTCATACACAAATATTTCCCAGTATAGTTGGCTGACATTGATTTTCCCCATCCTAAAATGCTTTGCTTCCTAAGCCCTTGCAATGAGGTCAATCTCTTGGAAGCATAAAACTATTGGCTTTATTACAGTACTCAGCAGCATGTGCGCCTAAGATGAAGGAGATCACCAGAGTTAACTCTGAATCAAGACGCTTTATCATTTCTCCCCAGGCTGCAAAAAGTCAAGTATTAAACCATGGGAGAAATTGTACAGCATTGATATTTCCAAATTTCAGGATAGAAACTTGGAAACTTTAATAAAGTTCAGATTTGATTCCAATTTTCCTGAGGTGCTAGGTCTGAAATCCTCTCTCTAATACTCATCACCCCCATTGTTCTTCTGGACCTCCTCTGTTTCTGAATTACCTTCTGTATGGCAAGGCAGTGCCAGAATACAGTGGTCAGCCATTCTATTTATGAACATGGTATTTGCTGAACAGGAAATGAAGCCAGAAATTTGGGGGTGTTATCAATTTCTTTCATTTCTCATTTTCTTGTGTGATTTTTTCACTCACCAGTTCTGCACAGAGGTGTGCAGGTATGCAAAAGGGAGAAGAGCTGATCAGGGGAGTGTCACATCTATTTAATTAAGTTTTTCTTTTAAAAGGCACAACAATTACATCTGCAGAACTCTGACATTCATTACATTAAAAACCTACTATTTTCCACAGAGAAAATTGAATGCAATGATGAAACTTCTCTTATGGCTAATATTTCTTTTTAATCCCTTTTAATGATATTTCCAGAATAACTATTTAGTTACGTGGGGGAATAATAAAAACAAAGGAAGGCTGGTTTTTGTGGGGTTTTTTGTTTGTTTTTTCATACTTATAACCAAGAAGCAATCTGTCACCCTCCAATTTGCAAATACTTCTAAAGTTTCTAGCTGACTCAAATTGTCATGGTTCCTCCTCTAAACCTTAAAACAGATCATGACACTAAGGGTCCTGCTCAAAGCAATCTGAATGATCTTTACACGCCTTTAAAGTACAAATCATGCAAAGTATCATAAGCCCAATTTTAATACACAGTTAAAGTAATTTATAGCTATTGATGTTTTGTAGCTTTAAAGAGATTGAAAGAGGAGATGAGAACATCTGGTCCAATGCTCTCATCTACACCTGGGTTCTAGCAGACAGGTGCTATGAGTTGAGATTCATGTACCTGATGCTTTGTTGTTGTCTCACTGTTTTCTCATGCTCCTTCATCTGTCTGCACTTTTTTGTGCCCTCCCTGTTTCATGTGTTGATGATGAGTCTTCTGGAGCAGGAACTGCTCCATGTTTGTATAATGCCTGGCACAGATGGGCTGTAGCCACTGAGAAGGACCCCTTAGTTGTCTCGCTTAAGAGTATTGGTACAGTACACACCAAGTCCAGACCTACCTGAGCATGCTGAAGTGACAGCTGATCCTCCACCACACCTTTTAAAATTGGGTATTATGTATGCATGTGTGAAGTTTCACATACCCCAAGAAAAACACGACGTGAAGCAGCTTAATGATCTAACCAGAACATTTTTAGTTGCAAGTTTTCAGTTACACTACACTCAGCTGAGGCTGTACACCATACTCCATTAGTTTAGCACCTAAAAGGCTGTCTAGAAGGCTGATCTGAAGTAGAATCTGATTTCAGGAAATCTGTTTAGAAAATCAGTGCATCAGTTACAATCAGTTACAGAAGATTTTTCAAAATGGGAATTTGCTGCTCATGGCAGCTGGGGATTAAACTGCTTTTTGAGCTTTTGAAAATCTTCTCTTTGTTTGCAAAATCTTTTAGCAAATGTATCTGAAATACTTTATTTGACATACTTTCATAAAAGCAACAAATTCTTTCTATAATTATATTTAAAAGAAACTCCTCTTAAAAAGATCTTTGGGTACTGAACTGCAAGTTCTTTCATTAATTATGGGATCTAATTTATCTAATTTTATATCAGGAGTCTACACAAGGCTTACTGAAATGAAATTTGTAGATCATCTGGAAGCTTGAAAGGAAACTTGATACATTCCTGTGGCTTTGGGACTCTGTAATAGGATGGTTTGGGAACCGTCAGTGAAAACGAATTGTGACTGAATGTGCGTTTTCTCTAAACTAGTGGCATTTCCCAAGAAATCTAAAAAGTGGGATTTTCAATCACAAATTATATGTGAACCTCTTCCATTTCAGCATCTGCCTCCTTCATAAAACGTGATGGTACATAAGCTTTATATACTCTGCTGGAAGTAATAGAAGAAAAAAATAATGTAACAGCATAGTCATTTGATCTTTCTACCTCCTTTATTTTCTGTACTTAATTTCATGTATGGAAAAACTTACACAAAAACTGACCACTCTAATAAAAACAGATAAAATCCAATAAAGCATGAGAGGAGTAGGACAAGAGTTATACTCTTGTTTTTTGGCATGAGGAAAAAGAGGATTAAAAAAAAAATTAACCTTGTTCTCAGACCTGCCAGACTCTCTAGGCATTACCCAAGTTACACCAATACTGTATCTGCAGATTTTTTCATTTTGACTATTGGCGATATATTTTCCAGTTTGAACCTACCAGTAAGCTCTTACAATCACAATTAGGTCACCAGACAGCAGTGAGAGCATTTTCAAAGGAACAGATCATTTACAGCTCACTGGGACTCTGGGATTTTCAGAAACTAAGAACGGAAATTATCTCCATTTCGGATTCTAAAATATTCAATGTAAGTGCTTGAAGATGGCCTAACAAGTCAGTCTGTGCAGCTGGCAGCTGAGCAGTGCATCCTCGCTTTTAGAAGGTGCCTCAGCTGAAAGCCACTGGTGGCCCGCAAGGAAAGTTCCACACCTGGCTTAAAGTGCCACAAGGCACGCACCAATTTCTGCTAATGTTTAAATTACTGTTTTCACCAATAAATAAACAAATAAAAATATAATAATACAGGACTTGATTTTTAAAATGGATGCAATCGATTGTTTCCCAGATGGTAAAGCTAAAATGGCTCAAGGGCATCAGTTCTAGTACTTGCTCTGGCCCAGCACTGTGGCTTCTTTCGTGGGCATCTGCACCCCAGAAGAATGGAAATACAGAAAGCATCTAATGAGTCTGCATACCTCATCAACACTCATTTGGAGATGCTGAGTTGAACCCCTGCCAGGATATATGACCTACATCATTGGGGATTTCACATCACCCACACAGATCTGGGAGGATTTCAAATTTAAAGTGTTTATACATGCAGCTGCAAGCTGTAGAACACAAAATAACAAACTGTTGTGCTTCTATTCAAGACATACAGATGTGGATATACAGAACTGGTAACTCTCCCTACACTTATCACTGCCTCCACATAATCCTGCAGGTTAGGTTGGGTTGATTTCTGCTCAACAAACATGTGGAATACCAGGTACAGTCTCTGTCATTCTCTCAGTCATTTAAAGTGGTGACTAGCAGCTTTAGCAGTCAGTGTTGCTGAACATCCGAAATAGACCTCCTTCTATAACTGTTAATGGGATATTTGAAGAGATGGAGCAATGCCAAAGAATTTTCAAGAGCTGAAAGTTTAAAGATGTGGGGACATCCCTATATCCTTGCTCTTTTTCTCTCTGAGAGGTCTCTATGGAGGTAGTGAGTATTCTCACCAGGACTACAAAAATTCCCTGTTTGTTTTATTATCCATGTCATCAACCTCCATCTTGCAATTGTGTCAGCTTCCCAAGGAACAGTGGATGTTTCTGTTTTGAATAATCAGGCCAACGGTTGTCAGCTGTCGTTGCTAACAGCCACATCCTGCAGCAAGTGTCTCCTACCTAGATTATAGAGTAAGTAGACACCGCATCACCTGTTTGGGAGGTGTTATGGTTGGATGCTCTACAGTAGTCTGTTGCACAGTTGACCCCTTCAAAGTTTAATTGTCAGCACAACCTTTCCTGGAGAAGCAGTATGTTGATGAATATGAAGCAACTATCCATACTGTTGCTTCTGGCACACCAGCAAATGCATTACATGTGATAGTCATTTAAATAAGGGGCGTTTTTTCCCCATCACCTCAGTGCCAGAGAACAGCAGGAGCAGGGCTTCTCCCTAAGAGAGGTTGTAATGTTCCTGAAGGCTAAGACCCCCTAAAACGTCCCTGACACTTGGTGTCTTGTGCACCTTCCTAGTCCTGGATTCTCAAGTCCCTTGCACAGCCAGTCACAGCAGTCAGAACATGGCAAAGCTCTAAGTATGGCAAGTACAATAATACGAGGTATTGGGACAATGCCAGCTTAATCTATAGGCGTATTTTAAAGTTACTGGGTGTAGAGCTGTACTTCTGCCTAACAGCCTGCCTTCAGCACACAATTAACTCAGTGATAAATAGTTCATTTGTTCAACATCTGTTTAGACCAGCAAAAATGAGGTCTGCTTTCATGGAAATGCATAACTAGAAATCAAAAGTGTTCTGGTTCTCTTGGTTATCACAATCTTGCTTTCTCTGTGCGTTATTATGTGCCCACTGCACATTCAGTATCATTTTTCTCGGTTTGTAACCTCTGATTATATCCTTGGGGAAGAAAATGGTGGAGAAACAGGAAAGCTCAGCAGAAATATGATATGAAAGACAAAGCTTGGCACAGAATGTAGCTACTAATGAAAACACTCCCCGGGTAGCTTGCTCGTACTCTGTAAAGCTGAATCTGCACGCGGTAGTCTAACAGCACAGCTGTAAGCAGCACAGTAACAAAGACATCATTTAAACCCTTTAATGATAATGATAATGGGCTTTGAAGCCTATAAAACCTATAATATGACTTAGCCTCACCTTAGGAGCAACCTGGGAAAACAGTACCTGGTTTATGCATATGCAACTTAGATACGTAGTTAGGGTGCCTGCTCACATTTACTGGGCATAGACACCCTCTGAAAGGCTCAGAAGTTCAGATCATTGTATCTGATGCCCTTTCTCATAGGATGTCTGATCCTATACTTTCCAATGAGACATTTTTCAAGAACAACTGTATCATTCTGCAAATTCTGTGAGTACTTTTATAAAGCAGAAATCTGTTGTCACAGTGGTCCTGCTGTGCTTTTAAGGACCGGCATTGACTTATGGAGGGAATTAGAGGCTAGATTCTCATTTACACCACATAACCTCACTGGAACTCCCATGATTTCAAAGCGGTTTTTCAGCACTGTTGTCTCCCACAACAGCCTGTCCCACAGTTTGTTCTGTTAGGGAGGTTCTCCCTGATGTTTAAGTTGAAACTTACTTTCTGCAGAAGCACTCACCTGCTTCTAATTTTACCTCTCATGGCGACAGCAAACAAATTATTCCCCTCAACTTTTCAAGAGTTTTTGTTATAGTTAGACATAGCTGATAGAGAAGCATCTTATCCCAGCCTTGCTTCCAAGGGAACCCTAATTGCTCCCAAGCAACCCTAATTCATTTAACCTCCCCATGTTCCAGACAATCCTCATTGTCTGCCCCTGGGAGCTCAACGGCCAGACCATGGATTTCCTCTTGCAGACCTAAACAAAATAAGGCCATGGCATTCTCAGTAGCTAAGAAGTGGAAGGGCGTCATGCTTCTCCCAAGATGTATTCTTGTTTATACATCAGAGTCTGTTGTTTGCCTTTTTCCACTGCAGCTTGACGTTGTTGACTCTTGCTGGGCTTGTTTATGCTAGCACGTCCTGTTCCTTGACGTCCTTCAGAGTGATCCACATTGCACGTACACTGCATGGGATGCAGAGCAAGAGATTCACATTCAGGCCAATTAAATTCATCTTAAATACACGTCGGAATATGTTTTGCAACCTGAAAAATAGGTCATGTCATGTCAGCTTGAAGAGTCAGTTTTGCTGCCACTAGCACAGGGTCAATAGACATTGATCTAGCCCCTCTTCTTGTCACCCCGCGCCTGCGGCTGGCGCGTCAGCCCAGCTGCCTGGGACTGGGGAGCACAGGCTGGCATTTGGCTTTGCTTGCAGTTCACACAACTTGTTTTCCATCGCCTCTGGGGAGAAGGGCCAGGTACAAACCTCCTGCAAGCCAGACCTGCCCCACCAGCTGCCAGGGGAAGGCTGCTACTCTAGAGGGAGTTAGGGTTTTGTTTTGCTTGGGTTTGAGAGAGTTCATATACTTTGTGCAAGTCATTTAACTTCCTCATGCTTCAAGTTCTCCCAGGCTGATACTCCTCTCTCCTATACATGATCATGTTCATGTGAAATAAGCAAAAATCAAGCTGATCATTTACATCCATGGAGGTCTTGATTTCAGATCTTTAACAAACACATATTAAAAATGAATCCAGAGAAAATAATGTACGAATTTTTTTAAGACTAAATCATGTCAATCAATGTCACTAGGAAATTTACACCTCACTGGTGCTGCTGAATGCAAAAAGAAAACTGAAATAGCCTGGGAAACAGACAAAAGATGGAGCAGAGATGGTGCAGCATTATCCCAGTCCTACTTATTGCAAGGGTAGCGGAATAAAGTCATTATAAGTGAAAGAAGAATGAAACTAGAGAGCAAGGCATAGATGGATAGGTAATATTAGGCTTTGTTTTCTTTATGTTGTACTGTTAAGGGTCTCATACTTCTTTACTGGGAAGTACTGTTTTGAGACCATGCACTGTGCTTCCTCATGAAGAATTCACACCAAGAATTCATACCATTTTTTTTTTGGTTTGCTTCTCCTGCATCCTATAGTAAAAATCTTCTAGGCTGTGTTTGGTCTGTGTATTGGAAACATGGTGAATGGAGCAGGGGAAGGAATTGTGAACACGGTGGCATCCCATTTTAGATGGAGCAAGCAGAATATGGAACAGTGGCAAACTCATTCCTTACAAGTGTCTTAATATTATTAATATTAAAGACAAAAAGTGTTCATATTTTTATTATTCTGAGTGTAGTTAAAATGTAATTAAAACCAAGTAGGGATAAACAATGGCCCTAAGCTGCCTGTGAACATCTGACCCAGGATAAGGATCATGCACAAGAACAAGACACATTAATTGTATTGACTTCCATTTAACATTCAGCAAACTCATTCATCTTTAAATGATCACTGTGGTGGTGATGCATGAGTCATTTTTGAAATCAAACTGCAGATTATAAAGGAAAAATCATATGGCACCTTACTGATACATGCTCTTGTACTGAACTTAGAATACAATGTACAGAGAGATTGCTGGATAATTACTTGCCCACTGAGCTAGAATTGGCTGCTATCTTTTTCTCCATATGAAACCACAGAGCTTTCTCAGTACATTATTTCCACATGTGCATATATTACTATCCCTGTCCCTTGATCCAGCAATTTAAAACACATTCATCACATGTAAAAAAAATAAAAAATAAATGTCTATCTGCTTACCTAAAATGTCATTCAGCACAGTCCTTCCCTTCCCCTGAGCCAGAAGCATCTCCAGAGAAGTCCGTAGAGTCTCTCTGGTAGGGGACTGTTGCGAATCAGGTCAAGAGGCTCTTTCTTTTCTTTATATCATTTCATTCTTCTTTATTAGGAATACGATTTCTCTTTCCTCACTCCAGCCATATTAAAGTACTCTCTTGCCTAAGTAGCAGTGCCTGAAGTCTGGTTTCAAGACATGAACACCCTGCTAGTGTCAGACAGATATGTGTTATCACAACAAAGGGAGCAGGATCCTGAGGTCTGAATGTCAGCATTACCGGGTTGCACTTCCCCTGCAAACAGTAATAGACATTCTAGAGGTGCCGATGTGCCAGAAAAAAAAAAAAACAAGAGGTCAACACTTCTGTGCCACTTAAGCATGCATCTGCCTGACACTTCCAGGACTGCTCGGTACATTTGCACCAGTATTTACACTTAAATTCAGGTTTCCCCAGATTCAGTCCAACATGCTCTGGCTGCTTCCACATTTTTTCTTGCAGCCTTCACCAAAGACACCTTTCTAGGAACTCACCTGTAGTCTACATGCCTCTTCTTCCCAACTTGCTTTATTTAGTGGTAATATCAATATTGAAACCAAAAATTTTAAATATAGTGCTTTGATTCACACCCAAAAATTATGTAAGATGTTGTTTCATGTTACATTTATACAATCTCTTTTTTGTTTATACTTAATACAAAAACATTTTGAAATGAAATAATTATTGATAGAACCGAAATTCAAATTTCCATACAAGTGACTCAGTGTGGAGACCACATTAGCAGGTACCTCCAATCAGGCTGCAAAATCAGCTTCCAAGTATCTACCACCCCACAAATTTTAAACCACCTGGAAATGTAACTGTATATGAATTTCTTCTAATAATGAAATACATTGAATGGCATTGTAATAAACTCAGCGGGTTACCCCTTTCTTACATGTTTTCACAAACAATGAATCAGTTTTATTGCATTCTCAATGACCATAATAAAAATGTCGGCCCAGAAGATACACTTCCAGGTGCATTAATCCTTTCATATATCAGCTGGGAGATTATGGCAGACAATAGTGCATAAAACTATTTATATATAAAATATATAACATAAAACTACAAAGCAATGCTTGTAGTCAGCTTGAAAGGAATCAGCTGTATGGATTTCATCAAAGACTTAAATTGGAGGCAAATGAAGAAAATAAAAAAGGATTCCAAATGCAACAAACAAACAGTACATAAAATACAAGGCAAAACTAAAATGTAAATTGCCAGTAGGAATATAAACACAAAGCAAGTTTTGTATCTAAATAAGCCTGTTCTGCTCTGCAACTGTTTATTCAAGTGCTTGCTATGGTCTTATGGAAGTAAAGCCAGTGACAGGTTTCTGGACCCACATAAATAGTTGTGTCAGGGACATGGAGAAACCATGCCCATGCTCCAGGCAGGATTTATAACAGCTCCTCTGTGAACCCCCACACCGTCCCACATAGGCCGCGGGTTCACTATAGGCGTTTCTACATCATTTGTACCTCACTGCTTTCAAACACTGCTGTCAGGCTTCAAATTCTCTCAGCTGTCCAGCTACTACAGTAAGATTTCATATTTTCAGTTTCTGTTACATTATTTTTGAGCCTACAAGCTATTTTCAAAAACTTAAGCCTTCAAGATCGTTTGAATCTTTTTTATCAATATCCATGCTAAATGCTCCCTGCTGCTATTTAAATGTCTTTACTACTTTTACTATTACAGTGGATATGAAACACGACTTACACCCTTCTTTCCAGCAGACTTCCCAATATTTGAAAACCCTTCTCATATTAACCCCACTGCCTCTTCTGGAGATTAAACCATTGCTTTCTTTAACCCCTTCCTCTACATCTTGTCAGCGAGGTCCCTGACCATTCTGCCTGCCTTTTCCATGTGCAGCCCCTTGTCACCCGAATGATGTGCCCAGGCAGGGGCAGCTGCTCTGGCTGCAGAAAGCATGGCTTTATGGACAACACTCTTGTTTATACCACCCAGCGTATTTGCTTCTTGTGCAATAGCTTGTCCTGTTTTCAATGGATGATCCTTTTGCATCCTAGCTTTTCTTCTGCTGGATGTCTACCTTGTTAGTCATTCCCCAGTCTGGATCCGTGCAGCTGAATACCATCTTTCCTGAGCACAGAGCTTTATTCTTATCTCTGATTACAGACCATTTCTGCATTTTGTCAAGGTCAACTTGACTGCCGTTTTCTGGAGTGCTGGAAGTCTCTCCCAGGCTATTGATGCATGCAGATATAATAAGGCTGCTTTCTAGCTTTTCAGGTAGGACACTGTGAAAGTTGACTTAATGTCACTTTCCTTTCTGGGGCTTCAAAAGACCCTCCAGGCCTTCATAATCCTTCCTCCATTGTCAGTTTTTTTAAGGCTTTCAAAGCCTGGAAGAGCATGATAAGCAAGTCCCAATTCCACCCGGAGACCCTCGCATCAGAAGGATGTAGGGATTGCTTTATGGTGGATAACAGCAGAAACACATCCAGCCCAGTTAGAGAAACCTGCAGAGGATGCTTCCAAAGAAAGGTATGAAAATCTAGCTGCACCATAGTCTACTCTGCACCAAATTTATTCCTTATCTCTTGCAGTTCAAGGCTAGCTTCAACTCTGATGCATAAAGTATTAACTTCTCATTAACTGACCCTTTCTTCCCCTTACAGGTACATCTCATCTCTGCCCCTAACTTGAGCTTGATGGCTAAGACACTTTCCATAGGATGCCATTCTCCTTAGGCTCCCTCTGTAGCAGAAGCACAAAATAAATAAATAAAGCTTTTTGGAGCATGATCCAAACAGGAAATGGTGTAGGTGCTCAGATTCACCCTTTTGAGAAGACCATCTCCTTCCATCAGTTACTCAGACAGTACAGGAAGATTAATTTCCTCAGTTAGCCTCCTAAGGTCACCGTACTGTCCCCCCTCACAACTATCTTGTGTTTGCTGGAACTGCAGCAGTATGCTAGTGACAAGGAGTAAACTCAAAATGAAAGGAATCAAAGGGAAAACAAGAAAAGGATAATTTGCAGAGCAAGCAAAGCCTGCAAACAGCATCCACCATTTTACAGCATTAGAAAACGTACATTACCCACATTCAACAGTCACTGTCTGTTGCAGTTCTCATTGCCATTAAAGATTGCCATCCCTCAGTGCTGTAATGGAGGGGAAAGGAGGCAGAAAGGGAACAAGCACAAATGGCAGACATTTGGCACTGGCATTCTAGAAAAATATTGTAAAGACAAATGTTCTCTTGAGTGTAAGGGAAAATATTTTTAGAAAACAGAAAAGCCATGAAAGCATCTTCCACTGTGGGAAGAAACATCAGCATAAGTTATGCGTTAAGGATAAGAACACACAACTAAAACACATGGCAATAAGATTAAGCAGAGTATTTTTATTGCTTTATTATCTTCTCATACTGGGCAAAAAAAAAAAAAAATAAACCCACAAACCTGCAGCTCTTAAAGCAGTTACACATATGGGAGGAAAAAGCAAGGAACAAGACTGAAACACTCCGTATCTTTTATCATCTGCTGCCATCTGGAAATATGTGTGTTTTCTGCAAGGTCTGGGGACTGCAGAGAGTGCTCTAGGTGAGCAAATGATAGAACTTGATTTTTTTCCAAAGCTAATACAATAATATTACTTCAGTGGATTCTTGATCTTTACAGCTGAGGTATTTTAAACTCTACCAAAATAAATTGCCCTCCCTATTCTCTCCCCCATCCCACTGGAGGCAGGGAGTGACTGGGTGGCTGATGGGTGCTTAGTTGCTGGCTGACGTCAACCTACCACAGCAGGAAAGCAGGGATACAGCTTTATGAGGACATATGAAAGCACGTAAAGCATCATGCAGAACACATATGGGCACTTGCTGGTAAAGTTAGAAGGCAGCAAGGGCCAATCAAAAGCGTGAGTCATCATACTAACAGTGTTTGATCAACAAGGTGGAGATAAGTCATACCCCTGTTCTTGGGTAGGAGTAAGAGATGCTGAGCAGCATGTGTGTGATGCAAAGAAGGGAGATGAATGGGATGCAGAAAGAGGGTTGATGCTCGAAGTGAAACTAGGGAAATTACAGGTGACAGCATTGTAGAAGAATATACAAGGTATATGCTCTATTTGTTAAGGGCAGTTAAAAAATGTCACTTTAATGAGAGAAGGAAAGACACAGTTGTGAAGATGGATAGAAAGAACAGTTTTAGATATTTGAGAGCAAGAGTGTAGAACTTTAAAATAGCTGTGTGTAGGAACCTACAGAAGCCCAACACAAATGCAATGCACAGGTTAGAGACCTGTGTGACATCCAGGATTGTGATAAGGTCCCCAGTCACACAGAAAAGATACAGTGAAGTGCTTAAGCAGATTAAGTGGTCTTTTCAAAGAATGGCTGAGGTTGGAATGGACTTCAGGAGATTGTCTATTCCAATTCCCCTGCTCAATCAGGGTCTCCTACAGGATACTCAGGGCAGTGTCCAGGCCTGTTTTGAGTATCTCCAAGGATGGAGACCCCACAATCTCTCAAGGCAACTTGTTCCGGTGTTTGAACACCCTCACAGTTTACAGAAAAAAAAAAAAAAAACAAAAAACAAAACTTTCTGCACATAAGGATCTGTCCTGCCTCCGGGCACCCCCGAGGAGAGTCTGGCTCCATCCTCTTTACTCCCTCCCATCAGAGATTTTATACACATTGATCAGATCAGCCCCAAACCTTATCTCCTCCAGTTCCAGTTTTCTCAGCTTGTGTTAGATGCTCATATTCCTTTGTCATCTTTGTGGGCCTTGGCTGGTCTTGCTCCAGTATGTCCATGTCTTTCCTGTATTGGGGAGCACAGCAATCAAGATGCATCTCACCAGTGGTGAGTAGAGGGGAAGGATCACCTCCCTGGACCTGCTGGCAACACTCTTCCTGACACAACCCAGGACATCACTGGCCTTCTTTGCTGCAAGGGTGAATTATTCGCTTATGTTAAACTTGTCCACCGAAACAAGTTGGGGCAGAACAAGAACAACAAGGGCTTTTTCTGCCAAGCGACTTTCAAGTTACTGTGCAGCCCTTTCTCTAGCCTTTTCAGGTCCTCTGAATTGCAGCACACCCATCTGGTCTATCAAATACTACCCCCAGTTTTCTGTCATCTGCAGCCTTGCTGAAGGTGCACTCTGTCTCATCCGAGTCATTAATTAAGAAGTTAAACAGTTCTTGCCCCAGTATTGACCCCTGGGATACCTCACTAGTGACTCCAGCTGGACTCCAGCTATTCATCCATAAATGACACTGAAAAGGATTTTAGTCTCAACAGGCAACAACAGCTCTGAAGGGAAGGGTGGATCTGTGAGTCTTCAGCAGAGGAAGGGTTGCTGAGCTCATGTGCAAGACAGTTGGAGGTCAGGGTAAAAGAGGTGAGCAAGGCTGAGCAGAACCTGAACTGGAAGCTGAAATGGACCATGAAGCTCTTCCAAGGACAGGCTGAAGGAACAGTGAGAAAATTATGAGGAGAATTAGGGAAATATAGAGTTATGGATACTAAACTTCTAAAGCATGAAGAATGACAGATAAAATAGCAGTTCACCTGAAAAAATAATCTGAACATTAATTCAGTTAGTATTTTCATTAAGTATCTTGGCATAAAGACTTGGAGCTCTTTTAACTGCCACTTCAGGCCTTGAACAGCAATAAGCCCTATACCTGAAAGGATTGCTCCTGTTCCCAGGAAACAATACAGCTCCTGAGGCTCTCCATGAATACAAGAGGCCTGCCAGAACTGATTTCATCACATCATCTTATGTATACCATTTCTGTTGAAGTTAATGACAAAGCTCCCACTAACTTAGAATCAGAATATCCTGAGCTGGAAGGAATCCACAAGGATCATCAAGTCCAACTCCTGGCTCTGCACAGGACCACCCAAAAATCAGACCATATGTCTGGGAGTGTTGTCCAAACACTTATTGAACTCCAGCAGGCTTGGTGCCATGACCACTTCCCTGGGGAGCCTGTTCCAGTGTCCAATCACCCTCCTAGTGAACAACTGTTTTCTAATATCCAACTTGAACGTCCCCTGTCACAGCTCTGTGCCATTCCCTCAGGTCCTGTCGCTGTCACCAGAGAGCAGAGATCAGCGCCTGCCCCTCTGCTCCCCTCGTGAGGAAGCTGTAGGCCTCCATGAGGCCTCCCCTCAGTCTCCTCTTTTCTCTAGGCTGAACAAACCAAGTGACTTCAGCCACTCCTGTTACATCTTGCCCTCTAGACCCTTCACCATCTTCATAGACCTCCTTTGGACACTCTCTAATAGTTTTATGCCTTTCTTATATTGTGGTGCCCAAACCTGCACACAGTACTTGAGGTGAGGCCGCACCAGCACAGAGCAGAGTGGGATGATCACCTCCCTCAAACGGCTAGCAGTGCTGTGCCTGATGCACCCCAGGACACAGCTGGCCCTTTTGGCTGCCAGGGCACACTGCTGACTCAAATTCAGTTTTCTGTCAACCAGAATCCCCAGATTCCTTTCCATGGGGTTGCTCTCCAGCCTGTCATCCCCAAGTCTGCACATATATCCAGGGTTGCCCTGTCCCATGTGCAAAATCCGGTACTTGCTCTTGTTAAATTTCATGTGGTTGGGTGATTGCCCACCCTCTAGTCTGTCAAGACCTCTCTGCAAGACCTCCCTACCCTCGATGGAGTCAACAGCTTCTCCCAAGTTAGTGTCATCTGCAAACTCAGTATACCTTCAAGTCCCGCATCCATGTCATTTATGAAAACATTGAAGAGAACTGGACCTAAAATGGAGCCCTGCAGAATCCCACTAGTGACTGGCTGCCAGCCTGATGTAACCCCATTTCCTGTAACCATTTGAGCCTGACCCATCAGCCACTTGTTCACCCATCGTATTATGTGTTTGTCTAGCCATATGCTGGACATTTTGTCCAGAAGGATACTGTGAGAAACAGCATTGAAAGCATTGCTAAAATCCAAAAAGATTACATCAACTGGCTTCCCTTTGTCAATTAGGTGGGTAACCTTGTCATAAAAGGAAATTAAGTTCCTTAAACAGGACTTCCCCCTCATGAACCCATGTTGGCTGTGACCAATGACTGCATTGTCTTTCAGCTGTTTTTCAATAACTCCCAGAATCATCATATCATAGAATCAGAGAATGGCTTGGGTTGGGAGGGACCTTAAATATGATCTGGTTCCAACCCCCCTGCCATGGGCAGGGATGCCACCCACTAGATCAGGTTGCCAAGGCCTCATCCAACCTGGTCTTGAACACCTCCAGGGATGGGGCATCCACAGCTTCTATGGGCAACTTGTTCTAGTGCCTCACCACCCTCTTCTTAGTGAAGAATTTCCTCCTAATCTCTAATCTAAATCTCCCCTCTTTTAGTTTAAAACCATTCCCTTTTGTCTTATCATTATCTGCCTGAGTAAAAAGTTGCTCTCCATCTTTTTTGTAAGCCCCCTTTAAGTATTGAAAGGCTGCAATGAGGTCATCCTGGAGCCTTCTCTTCCTCAGGCTCTCAGCTCTTCTTCAGCTTTTTCCCCAGCTCTCTCAGCCTTTCTTCATAGAAGTGCTCCAGCCCTCTGATCATCTTCATAGTCCTCCTCTGGACCCGCTCTAACAGATCCACATTCTTCTTGTGCTGGGGGCCCCAGACCTGGACACAGCACTGCAAGTGGGGTCTCAAAAAGGCAGAGTAGAGGGCGACAATCCCCTCCCTCAACCTGATGGCCATGCCTCTGTTGATACAGCCCAGGATGCAATTGGCCTTCTCCATAATTTTACCAGGCATTGAAGTAAGACTGGCAGGCCTGTAATTACCAGGGTCTTCTTTCTTGCCCTCCTTGAAAACTGGGACATTTGCCAGCTTCTAGTCAACTGGGACCTCTCCAGCTTCCCAGGAAAATTGAGAAATAATTGAGAGAGGTCTCATGATAACTTCATATTGGATAAAACATGTTATTAAAATGTGGTGACTCTTAGTCGGAAAAGTTCCAAACAATGATCTGCAAGGTCATGTTTAGCAGCCTGACCATGGAAATCACCATGGCAGCACTTCAAATTACAAGCTTTAAAATACAGGTGAGGCAGTGTGTAAGAAGTGCTGAGGATGGGCAGTGGTCCACAGAGTACAGAAACTGTGATCTCTTAGAGGTGACTGGATCACTAAACAAGGAAACACTTGACATATTATTATTAAAATTCACTTTTAATAAAATTTAAAAATAGCTATTGCAAATTTTATTTGAAGAAAAATAAATCAATGACAATTTTTCTAAATTCTGTGAATTAGTCTAGTTCCTTAATATTTGAAAAGACAGAAGCATTTTGCACAGCTGGCATGTTAGTTCACCTCCATTTGCTCAAAACAGCTCTTGAAAGTACTCTTTTCCTACCATTTCTGATTTGATCAAAAGTGAAAATATGTATGATGATCCTAATCTAGATCAAAGTGCGTTTCTGACGGTGTCAGGGCAGACAAGAATTTTAGTTCAAATTGCTTAAGGCCTGACATGGAAAAAGAAGAAATGCAATAGCCATTAGGACAGCTAATGCATTACATTTGCTTATGACACCTCCCTTGAGCCAGCATTTTTATATTTTCTTCCTTATATTAGTTTCCCACCCAACCTAACAATACTAAAAATCACAACAACAACAACAACAAAACAATTTACAATATAACACCTTCAGATCTGAGCAAGGCTGATGAAGCTTCTGGGTAACCACTACAAAATACAGAAATAAAATGCACGGTATGAAACTAATGAGAAATCTTAGCACTGGAGTTCTGGTGACTCAAATGTAGCACACATATAAATGATACTCATACATATCTGAAAAGAAAGAGCTACCCATTAGGAAAAATAATCACTGGATTGATCTAATACAGCACAATGTCAGACTTTATTGCATAAAACAGCATTAGTGCAATGATATTTCCAAGTGGCACACAAAAATATAATAAACCAAATAAGAAACAATACTGAAGTCAGATTTGTTTTGGCATGGGGAAAGGGGAATCTAATAAAAACTCAAAAGGCCTGATCACAAAACTGCTGTTATATTTTTATCTATAAAATCACCAGTGATAAAATTTAATTTTAAAGTCTCCTAGGTATTTAGAGCACTAAACACATAAAGATGGTTCACTGCATAAAAATTTATGGTAGAAGAAGAAAGGGTATAACAGAAAAATATTGACCATTATCATTAACACTGAATAATGTGGGTGATTTTGCTCTCTTTGGTTAGTATTTGAGATATAAAAACAATTAAATTAGGCACCAGTTGCTTTCCAAATACAATCTTTCCTAAAAACCTAGTTGTGTATTTTGCAAAACAGAACATCATACAACGTTGTTGGTTTGGGCACTTTCTGAAGATCTTGTATGCTTTTAATTGCACATACATTGCACACTGCAGTACATTGGAGCCTGTACAACGGACATGTATATATATATATATGCTTTCTACATACATATGCTTGAACCAAGTATTGTCAAGCTCCATACCAACTTGAACACATCTGGAGAAATATTGCTAGGATAGTATTTCAAAAACTGACTAAAAACAACTTTAGAATCCCAGGTCCAATTTTCAAAAGTGACTTTCAAGCCAAAAGAGAGGCAAGTAATGTTGGACTTTGGCTCTTCAATTTCTCCTGCACCAGCCTGTCCAATTTTCTCTTTTATCATGTGCCACTGATGTGCACAAGCCAGCAAGCTCTTGCTTGTGATGTAAATGGGGGCATGAAGGTGCCATGCTGGGAACCAAACCAGCCGTTGAGCTGGCCCAGCATGCAGACTCTAAGGTGCTGTAAACCCGTTATGTAGCGCTCGTCACAGGATGAGCGCTTCCCGTTACGTACAGCAGCATTCAGCACAGAAGGTTTCTAGATGACATGTACAAAGAAATCTGTAGAGAAAACCTCAGCTAAGATCACAGATGACAGTGAAGGTAGAACATGGAGGAGGAAGATCCTTTAAAATGCATTAAGGTTTTGCTTTAAAGCCAGTCCAAAATAAATGATTATTTCTTACTGATTTAATAAAATATTAATGGACCTGTATAGAGTATCCATTGATAGCATAGAGCTGAAAGGGGCACTGGAATACTCCAGAGAATACTCGGACTTCAAAGAGCAACCACACAAAAATGTTCAGGCAATGCAACAGGAAAACTCCATCACAAAATACCTTTTCCTGACTGCTTTTAGCACCACTTTAAAGCTTCTTAAAGACCTTATTCAAAGATTTCCTAAAGACTTTTTGCTAAAAGATTTCCCAGCAACTTCAGTAGGAGCATGGCCCCTCTAACATCAAGAGCTGACTTTACAGAGCAATGGAATAAATACATATACTGAACATTTGTGTACAGGTTCCTACACAGTGAGGAAAACAAAAGATTCACTGTGCCCCATAGCATTACCTTTCCTCTGTTCCATTCACTGCCAACATACAATACAAAATACAAAATCCTCTGCAACTCATTCAAGTCAATAGTCACTACTATAAAGTGCCTGAAGGCATTTTTCAAGGCAACAGTGTTGGGAAGTTAAGGCCACCTGATGTAAACATTTGTTTAAAGTCATATGCTATACATGGTACCTTTAAAATAGCTTAAGTACAGAGGCAGACTTGGATGTCTGTAGTGATATACTACAGTATAGAAAACAAATAAAATAAAAAGGGATGTTTGTTCGCTGACTGACAATTTCCATGACATGGTGCATTATGATTGATGCTTCTTAGTAGGGTATGCAAGGCAGCCAAGAGTCATTTAAAAACATGTGTTGTTTGTCTCAAAAACAAATGTAAGGGAATACTAATAAAAGCTGCTCTGTCTGAAATTAGGCTGAGCAGTTTGAGTCCATTTCTCCACAGGGTATTTGGGAAGCTAGGACCGCCTGCAAAATAGAACTATGAATTCATTCCTACTATCTACTGCAAAGGAGTAGGTTATCTCTAGTACATCTCCACTAGAAAATAAACCTCTATCATAACATTAATTAGACATCAATGTCCCTCTTTGAAGCTCCACATATAGTAGAGATGAAAGTATGTGAGCTTCCTGTTCTTGAAATTATAGCAAGTGGAGGCAAATGACATGTTAAGGCTGCTGTCCCCAAAGGCAAAAGAAGATCTGCTTTCATAGTTCATCAAGAAATCAAACCCACAGCAAAACATATCCCAGTTTAGAGTGTGAATGTTTTTCCATATCTTACACTTGGCACAATTCAATCTGTGCTCCCATCTATGAGCAAAGGATTTGAGGCACAAAGATATATTTCATTTTTGTATCTTGGTTTCTATTAGCTTCGGACCCCTATAATGAAGGGCATGACTTACAGAGGGTCATATTCTGCATCCTATTGACTAAGTAGTGCTTTGGATTTCAATACATACAATATCACTTCATGTGGGTCACAGCAGCACAGGAACTCATGTTAAGATCCAATGTGCACCGAATACAAGTGAAAAGCACAAACTGACTACAAAGAATCAGGCCTCAGGTCTGCCAGAGACAGAACAGAATCCCAAGTTTCTGAAAAATATTGTAAATTCTAAATACAGGTAAAGTAAAACAAATAACCCCACCTAAACTAGTGTTGTATTTAAAAACCTGTATCTCGGTATTAAAAAGGCACCCAGTTCAAGAAATTCTGGCCTCTTTCCATGCTACCATGAACTAATTTCTTTTTCTGAACAAAAATACACATAAGCATAAAATACAAAAATATACATTTTAAGCAGTAGCAAAAAATGAATAAAAATTAGAAATTGCTCAAGGAAAGTGACTGCCATGTAATTACATGTGTACACGTACACACTCCGTCTCAAAAAGGTATGAAAGGAAGAGAATCGATAGCCTTAACATTTCTAACTCTGTTAGTCAGCATAACAATTAACTTCATTTTAATAAGTTGGAATGTTATCAGCTTCCTTATCAAAAAGAAGTAAGCATTAAATATCACAGGCAGTGTTCAAGAAGGATAAATCGGCTGCCAGACAGCGAAGAGGTTCATTCAGGAAGATGCTCACGCAGAAGGGAAGAGTTGCCAAGCGTCCACATTTCCACGTTCGCAGAGACCTTTAATTTTCCCCACGTGCAAAGAGCGGGTTTGGGTGTAAATGCCTGCTGCTCCAGGAAGGCCTCACCATCCCTCTCCTCCCTCCCACTCTAGCAAGGCACTTAAACATACGAGAATATGCTTAAACAAGTGTATTATGTGTTTTGCTGGACAGAATGCATGTGGAGCCCACAACTACTAAAAGCCTCCCCACCAACAAAAACAGGACTTACACATACAGATGGCACTGAGGGCCTACCAGTTAACATGGCACAGAGAACAGCGAACAAGCTGTTGAAGAGTTATGGCACTTAAATAGTTAACAAGATGACACTGCAAAATGCAAGATATAAATGATCTCCCAGAGTGACATTTCTAGAAAAATTCCTAAAACCAGACAAGGATCAAGGGACTGCCATCCTACTGGCCAAAAATATGCCAGGGGACACCAGTATTCTCACATGGAAAGAGAATTAGGTTTGTTTCTGAATAACCTTGGAAAAATAGTCTCAAAGTTAGACTCCATCTTCCATGCATTTACAGTAAAAGACTTTCAGAGTAAAATCCATGAAAACATCCGGAGGCATTATTTTCAACCATGATTACCTTATGAATTGGCAAAAAATCCACCTGGCTTCTCTATAATGATTAAAAAGAAGACTGACAATTTTCTGGAGTGTTCAGCAGCTTGTGAATGCAGCATTTTTTGGCTCTTGAATCTGCTGTGAAGCCAGCTCTTTTTATTTTTCATATTATTCCCCATGAGAACATAGATAAACTCAGTATTAGTGTTAAGTGTCATGTCTGTGGAAAAGAACAATGCAAGCTCTGATAGTAAGCTCCCAGTGCTCTGCTTACCAACGTCCTAAGGGAGGAGGAGACAGTTTTTCAGAAAAGCACTGTAAACTAATGTACATCTCTAAAAAATATGCAAAAATGAAAGTTAGGGTGAAAGGGAGCAGGAACATGAAGCAAGGTTTGCATTTTCTCAAATTGTTTTCTCGGTAATTCTGTGCTTCTTCAGAAAATAACTTCAGTATGAAACTAACACTTGGAAAGTTTTTCCAGCAGACACTTAAAGAGGTTTCTGGCACAGCCAGAAATTTACCATATGGGCCAGCCCTGCTCTCCCTGAACACAGCAGGAGTTAGGTCACTGTAATCACTGAAGATGGGCTGGTATCTGAACATAAAATTTTCTTTGGATAATTTATGGAAATGTTAGATGTGAAACAATCTGTTTCCTCTTAGAGCACCCAACTGCACAGCAAGTTTACATGAAGGACAAACAGCACACAGAACAAGGAAGCCAAGGAAGAGTGCTGAAGCAAGGCTGGAGAACCAGCTCGGTGGCAAAGGCTGCAATCGCTTTCACAGAAGTCACAAGAGGTTATACGTTGCATTACTTCTGAATTGTAGCTTCTCACTGCTCTTCTCCCTGTTTAGAAAGGTTAGTTAACATTAGTTAATGAACTTCTGAAGACTGTCCAACAAATGGAAACTCACAATTTCGTTGACACTGACTGCTCATCCTTCCTGAAATACTTATAATGAACCAAATTTCTGAAATGCTACATGGTTTCTGGAGGAGTCCCATCTGCAGAAAGAGAACTATGCCTTTAAACATTGGCCACATTCAGGGTGTTGAACTTGATTTAAAAATGTATATGTATACAGTAACTTACAACTGTGTATCTTGGGAATGGAAAGATCTTTATCAGATTAACTTCACAAAGAAAGCCTTTTTAAAGGATGCGCTAAACTCTATTGCAGACCTAGTCATACACTACAAAATACTTCTCAGAGTGGGTGTTCAAGCCTGGAAAATAACCTTTGTTCCTTTCACAAAGCATCAAACATTTTTAATACACTCAGGCAAGTAGACTGAGAAACACTCAAGTGAAAGACATGCAGTCATAGACTCAATCTCAACAATGAGACCCAACCTGTTCAGAAAGCCAGATCAAATGTTTTAGGGCGAATTTTGCCTCTACCTACTCCGGAACCCCCATAATAAAGAAATTCTGATGTTTTACCTGGCAAGTTACTGGCTCTGACCTGTGAGATCTAGGTCTCTCATAACTGAGGGTTTTTCTCACTATTACATCTGATAGCTTCAGCTTCCTGAATCCAGGATTGCCTACCTCACCTACCTCTTGCTCCCGTATTTTGCCCCCCAGCTTCCTGAAGAGTTCCTACAGAGCCAAATGGACGAGAAGCCTGGAAAGCCGTATTCGTTTCAAAAACATCAATGCATGCTAATTGCTTACAGAACGAGCTTTTGCAAAGCTTCATTCCCTTGTGGTTTGAAGGCTTTCATTCCAACTAGGGACACTGCAATTATTATTTTTTTTCTCTACGTGAGATGATAATCAGTTTCAAGCATCAGATATTAAAAAAGAAAAAGAAAAAATATCCTTACAGGGCCTAACACCAAACAGTGACACCCAACTACCTCTTAACAAAGTCAGCTAAAAGAAGCAGCACAGTCATTTCAATGTGCTGAATAGCTGTGTATATTAACCCTGCCAGAGCTCCTTGCTGGCACCACTACACTGGCATCCAAGCCAGTTCTCATACCTGTGCTGGTTGTAATATCTACCACATAGACAAACCTTTTTTGATAAATGCCAGAGCATAAGGACTTTTTAGACATCTCATAGCTGTGAATATGAAGCAATGAAATCAGACATGAATCTGACCATCTGTAACCATCACACAAAATACACACCTGCAGCTTGGTTCACCAACTATGAAAGTGATGGAAAATAACAGAATAAAATAAAAGCACACTCCTGTATTAGATAGGATGGAATTCTCTCAGAAGAAATCAGACTTCTGGCACTTGTTTACATGTTGACCAAAAATATGTCTATGCTACATTGTAGTAAAAGTGGAATCTTGTAAAATAATATTTGAAGCAATCTTTGTCTTAGAGTTAAAGCCTTCTATTGCAGCTCTGATTATGTTATAAAAATTATAGTCCTTAAGGATATTCATTCTTATCTTTAGATGAACATTTGTTTATTCATTGACAATTTGTGGACTCTAAATGTACTTAAATAGAGTAACAGTATTTACACACACACATTTATATGCAACTTTTTATACATATATTCATTAGCCTATCTAACAGCATTCTTATAAAAGACTAGGTCCTCAGCCTTTCTCCCAGGCATTGAAGCATGTGGAAATTTGTTTTGGCCACAGATTCTAAGTGTTATGTGTCTGTCGTACATAAAAATGGCTTCAAATTGTTAAGCCACTAGGACTTAAAACTTGCTCTAGGTTAGTGGGCAGTTTAGCTACACCCGTTAATTTTCTATTTCAGTTTAAACTTCTGAGATTGAATAAACATTTCAGCCTAAATAGAATAAATATGATTTTTATCCAGCTAAAGCAGTACACATCATAGCGTATTTGGTTGTCTTTTGTCTTATGCTAAAACAAATCAATATGAAGGAAATTGCCTACACAACTTTTTTATGCCTTATCTCAAACCAAGCCCAAATCCTTAAATAAAGTTTCAGCTGGCTGGTATAATGAAAACCTCTCTAATACCTTCTCCAGCAGCCTGTAAACTTTCTTTGCTTCTCACTTTGCCCCAGAGCTTTGTACATTGCTGCTTTTCTCTAAAACATGCTATTAAAAAAAACTTTGAAATTGTTTTTCCCATGTACATCTTTTTTACATAACTATAGAAAACAAAACACTGGCTTTTTCTCCAGTGAAGGACTCTTCAACTAAACAAGAAACAGATGTAGAAACTACTTGAAAGATAAGCATTAATTTGGTAAGTGAACCATAGTGAAGTTCCTGTTTCATTTTGGTAGTTTGGGGAATGCATTGAGCCATATGAAGCCAATTTATACCAGCTGACAATTAAGTTATGACAATTCACACCATCTAAGGAACCAACCTATTAGGACAGCAAAATGTATACAGGAAAATACAACTATTTGTTAGAAAACTTGGTGTGTCGATGTCAAAAAGGTTGCAGTTCAATGAAAAATGTTAAATTTCAGTGCCATGTGGCATTCTCTTCACTAAAATTTGTCCCTTTTCCATGAAAAGAACCTTTTTCTTTTTAGCTTCTGAATCACCAAGATCCATTTGGAATGACTGACACTTACTAGGTTCGTAGTAATCCATTATAGTCACTGAAGCATTTTGGATATTTGCCACTTTGAAGTCTCTCACAGCCGGAATATCCACACAAACCTGTGTTTCATTTAGCTAGAAAAACAGAAGAGAAACATCCTGAGAACCCTGCTGATGGTGGTTCATGGAAGAGGTAAGGACTTCTAGCTCATTGGCAGTTCTCTTCATTTATAAAGACTTGGAGTCAGGATGCATATAAAAATGCTTATTTCACTTCTTGTCATTTTGGCCAAAACACAGACTTGTTAAAGAAGTTAGCCTACTTATATGTGATTTTACAAGAGGTGTAGCCTAGAAACCCCTTATAACGGTGTTGTACCTATCCCATCAGTCTCTTTTTAAAGAGACTGTTCATTCAATGTGGATAGCAGTTGTTGATTTCCCCAAAGAATACAATCATACTGTTTTTCCGAATTTAAATCAAACAATGGCAGAGTCACGATTAGCATTTCTCTGTTATTTTCAACTTACAGTATCTAAGTATAGGTTGACTTTTCCATTTTCCTCTTCCATCTTCTTAACTGTATTGTCTAATGGAATGGTATCTGGTGACACAGAGAAACCACTGAGTAAGCCAACCTCCATGAGGACCATACCACTACTGGGAGCTGCACCAGAACCCAAGTACCTTTTCAAAATACAGAGACAAAGAAACTTTTAGTGGAAACACAATAAAAAACTCTCCAAAGAAACTGTTTAATTGTTATATCTCAACTATGGAAGAAATAATGCTCAAGAATACGTAAGAAACAAATGGAAGGAAATGAGACGACGAAAAAAATCTGACAATAAAGAGATAAAAATGGATTTCTCTATTTTTTTGCCTAATTTCAGCCACATATGAAAGATTAAGTTTAGCGCTGACAACACTACAGTATATAAATGATATGACAGACTACACTGACACCACTAGGAACCTTCCATCAGCATCTTGAAGTGCAAGTTTACATCACAAATACACAGGAAATACTGCCATTAAATGCATGTTTCAAAGGAGGTAATTAAGAAACCACTGTAGGAACTCTTGAACTGAAATATTCATATTTTCACTTATGGGTGCATTGCTTTGCTTTTATTGATTTTTGGAGGGTGAGATAAAGGTCTCCAAAAAGTCTCCCAAACCTTCTCACATGTCCTTGATACAGGCTGATGGTTCCATTAACAAAATCATCATCAAATTATTTCTCAAAGCTCCAGTTTCAAAAGGCATAGCTATGTTATTCATCCAGTTTTGGAAAAAAAAGAAAATTTAATAAGTTGAGTTCCTTCTTTTTCCCTAAATAATGCTTACTATTGCATTTTCCTCCAATATCAGATGCTGGACTTAAAAGCTTTGTTCTATTGAACAAACCTTATATACAATGGAGCACACCAGAACTATCAAAATATATTTACGGTGTTCTGTGCTACAAGTGACACTTAAGTGACCTGCAAAAGATTGTATAGCTTTAAATAAAGTAGGTGGCAAAAGAACCCCCCCTTGGCATGGAGGGTAAATGACTATTGTTATACTAGAATAGAAGTGTCTCCAACCCTCATTTTGAAGGCCTGACAGTAGTTGAAAGTAATTGAATAAAACTATTTCTTTGCAGAGTTGGATGGTTTAAAAAAAAGGGAAAACTTTCTTTCAAAGTAATGCTGTTAAGCCTGGCAGTATGGCTGATTGAACACAGATATGACTTTGAAAGAAATACAGCACAACTGCTGACTTCAGTTGGCTCATAAGATTAGAAACAAATGAAACCATCTGTTGGATGATGTGCTACACCAAAGTAGCTGCTATTGAAAACAAATAACTGAATTGGAACTGGATGTAACTATGTCTGCTTAATTACCAATGAGAGGAGACAAAAATACCCAACCTATTCAGGTACCTGGGGTGCCACCAAAATACTAACAGGTAACCCAGCCAGCATGGTATTGCCAAGAAGTGAGTAAGATACATCCCTAGAAGTTATGAAGCTCTGGCTCTCTTAAAAAAAGAAAAAAAAAAAAGAAGAAGAAGAAAAAAAAGAAACAGCTCTGGGGGTGGCTCCCAGTATTGCTTCTTCAACTCCATGATCTTAAAACAAAACAAAAATAATACCATGCAAAGAGAAGAGTGACCAATAAGAGAAACAAACAAACAAGCAAAAAACTTGAAACTTGTGCCTCAGAAGAACTGAGAATGTTTTAGGTAGAATGGTGCAAAGAGGAGAAAAGAACACCAGTAAGTATAGGTAGAAGGCATAAAGAAGAGAGTGAGTAGAACCACCAGTGATCAATTTTTCATATCTGAAAACGGTACACAGGTGACCAGACCAACCAGAGAAGAAAACAGTAGCCCTGCATATGTGCGTCCCGGACAGTGACATTCTAACCAAGAATAAGACATCATTTGATCCAGTGTCAGAAGTGACACCCAGCTGAGATGACCATGGCCAATCACTATGAAGCTGGTTGAGAGAAGGTGGAATAATCTGCAGATTAGAGAGAGAAAAAACCTGCAAAGCTGCAGCCTCCATTACTTGACTATGCATACCCACAACTGGCTAAGTTGGTTGAGATTTCAGCAGTCTTTGCATTTACCTGCTTTGGTTTCTCTACTAAAAAGCCATGTCATGTTGTAAAGATTGTAAGTGGACCAGCTGTAAACTAATTCAGGAATTTAATATAGGTAATGCATATACTACATACGATATATGGGCCTGGGGGGAAGAAGAGGAGGACTAGTGTATCAAGCCAAGCAACCAGAGGGGAAGTCTCAGCTTAAAGAATAGAAACACAGAATTACTAGAACTTATGTTGTTACACTTTCCAGGACAGAGCTGATGGATCTCGATGTTCCAAGTATTCTCCTGGGGTAGTTTTATAACACCATTAGGTCTTCCCATATGCTTTGAACACTTTGCAATTAAAACATCAACCTACAGCCTTCCCAGAGAGATGGGGCCCTCCCTGACTGTATTCCTGAGTCAAAGTGCTGAGCTAGAAAATCAGGATGCTCAGCCAAGGTTTATCCCAGACCCATCATGTAAGCCCTTTACATGTCAGGAGTTGGTGCTAGACTTTAAAAAGCTGTTGACACTTCACAGAAGACTTTAAGAGAAAAAGCCCATTCTATTTCAAGAGCTCTCATGTATTCTAGTGTCCTGCTCACCATCTGTATCACTGAATTGGTTACCAGAAACACATGAAAACAGGGATCTGGCTTTGTGCCTGCTGGATATTTCCCAAATTAAATCAGTCCTCTCCACACTGACATCATATTCACTATAGCTGATTATTTGTATGATGGTGTCACCTAGAGGCACCATCTCCAGCCACAGCTCCCTTGTGTAGAGCATAAGAATAGTTCTAGCCATAAGGAGTTTAAAATTTAAATAAATAACAAAAAGAGGACATGGAGGAAAGGAATGCAAGAGTGAACATGGTGGATCAGGTGGTACTTTGCAAATCCTGCATTTACAAGGAACCCATTATAACATCACAAGAAGTAAACAGTGTTTCAAGAAGAAGAATTGACAAGGAGCAGATGAGATGAGATCCTTCAATACAAAGAGTGCAGTCATCTCAACATCCTTGTAGATAATAAGAAATAGAAGTTGAAAAATGTAAATACATATATAAAGAGAGATACAGTATCCTAGAGGGTTTTCTGTGAAAAACTTAAGTGCTCCTTAACCACAGTAAGATGTATCTACTGAGGAAACTGCATGAGAACATCTTCATATGTTTGTTTTAGATATGTGTATAGACACTTTCACAGCAAATAAAAAGGAAGTAGCAAAGCAGTCTAAGTAACAACCTGGTTTAATGACTGGCTGACCTAGGAAAATGCAGTATGACTATTCAATGTCACCTGTTCTCAGCTGATTCAATTTCTAACAATGTAACATCTAGTGGTCTCTGAGTTCTGTGGTCTCTGAGATGATACTTCAGCAGTCTCAGCTCAGTTCTTAGTAAATGTTTACTTTACTGAACAAGAAACATCATCCCAGATGCACCCCCATCCCTTATTTAGCAGAAATAAAATTAGCTTGTACAGAAAAATCATCACCTCTGTCAACTCTAGAATGATGTTTACATTATAGTACATTACTCAAATCATAAATATATGATATACAGTAAATGAAAGACCACAAAAATACTTGCAAGTAAGACAAAACTGCAGTTATCATTACATAGACATGGATTTTGACTCTTATCAAAATTGTTCCAAGCAAAGTTTACTAACAGAGATGAACAAAGAATGATTACTTCTATTTCATGATGTTTTCAGCACTTCAGAAACTTGCTTCTCTTTTTACAAAAGGAGGTAGCTACTTCTGCATCAAAAGCAAAGCATTCTGTTCATGAAATGTAAAAGTTACGGGACAGTTCTCACAGTCTGGAACTAGAATGTGGAAGTCAGTGGTTCAATTGTCAAGTCTGTCCAGGGTTCTCCATATAGCTAAGAAGTACTTGCACCAAAAAAGCTTTTGAGCTTTTACTTATATTTCACACAAACTCTTCCATATACCTCTAACATTTAGGGAAGCACCATATTTATGCATGCCAGTAAAAAAATCTCATATGATCTGGCCAGCAACCATTTTGCACAAGGGATCTATTCATATCTATCAAACTTTCACTAGATTTATTGACTTATGAATTACTTCTTAGTTTAACTACTGTTGTTTTTATGAAGTAATTCTTTTGCTCTCTTTAATTATATGTTTATATCCCATACTCTAGTAAATCCATACAAACAAATGGAAAAATTACCTTATTTAAGCAACATAAATGTTGTGTAGACTAAGAGGCGCATGAGATGTTCCACTGAATTACCTACCTTGTACACACATTCAAGGTCAAATGGTTTATATCATCTTTGTCATCTTTTACATCAACATTCAAGTCAAAAGCTTCTTGTTTTCGGACAGATCTAAGCCTCTGTTCAGTGTGTTTTGTGTTGTAAATAACATTAAGCTGTGGATTGAATATAGAGACGTTAGAGGACATATGTAAAGCAGATCTATGTGGTTAAAACACTAACAGTAGAACGCCAGAGGCATGATCACATGAGACAGGATACATGACCTTGTATCTGACAGTTGGACACATGAGATTCCTAGGACATCTCTGAAAGATATATTTTCTGAACATTTTGTTACGCAGCCCAACCAATGCAATTAGCGGGACACATCTGAGGCAAACACAAAGAAGCTCTAGGAAAATGAGCAATTTTCTTCCTAGCTGCTTTCCGCTGGTTTATAATGTGTGCAGCTACTTCCTTGACAGTATGAAATGGGATGAATGAAGGCAAACTTCAGAGACTGACAACCACTGGGTTAAAAAAATGCTGGGATAAAAAAAAAAAAAAAAGGAAATGAAAGAGCAAGAGCAAATACATAGCATATGTACAGAATTTGTCTTCAGTTTTCATGTCACAGCATTCATACACTCAAAACAGATGAAGAATAGCACGTCACTCCACCCTTGAAATAACACAGTTTTCATGCACTAAGTAGTTTCATCACCTGTTCCATCTGTGCAAAGACAGAGCTACAGTCCTCAATCTGCTTCAAAGACAGAGCTCTCACCCTTTCTGCTCAACAGCTGGCAAGCTCTGCTAAGTAAGCCAAGTAAGAAAGTATGACAGGATGTCCAATAGAGGACAATAACATTAATATAAAATAGGGTCATCTATTAAGCACAGCTTTAAAGAGTTTCCAATTCTTTTAGTGTAGATGTGCATAAGATGCTTGAAACAGTGGTAGAACACTGGTAAAACCAGAAGCCCTTAAAGGAGGTGTGAATAATTGGGGAATAGCCTGATTATCTCAACATCCTATAAAATTACGACTGCCAACAGCCAAAGCAGAAATGCTGGAGATGGAACTGAAGAACTAACAACATGAATACTCTCACGTTATCAGCTATGACAGAAAATTATGCATTAAGAAAAAAGAAAAAGAAAAAAAGGAAAAAAAAGGAAAAAAAAAGAGAAAGAGAAAGAGAAAGAGAAAGAGAAAGAGAAAGAGAAAGAAAAAGAAAAAGAAAAAGAAAAAGAAAAAGAAAAAGAAAAAGAAAAAGAAAAAGAAAAAGAAAAAGAAAAAAAGAAAAATAGGCTGTACTACCTACATATTTGAACCGGATGAGGTGAAGAAACAGTTGAATTATTACTTGCAGCGTTCTTTAAAACTGCCTTGGTACCAGACTGGAAGATGGCAAATGTGACAGAATTCTTAAACGAGTACTGAGGGTCTAGAGAACTGCGGATATTAAGTAAACTCAGTATCTGTACCAGAAAACACAGCGGAAATGACACGTGAGTAACTATGACACATTGGAGAATACCTGTTGCTATTAACCTACCAGTTACCTTAATTAAGGGAAAAAACATGGACAACAGAGCTCCATCTAGTATAAGGTTCCTGCATATTACACAGGCATGTAGCTGGTTAGGAAGATAACTAACCAAAGATACCAAAACAAAAGAAGATGCCAAGGGATAAAGGGCTGCATACATGAAAGGAGTGAAATGCTAAAGGAATCTGTGCTGGGTGACCACTGTTAAACATCCATAAATGATGTAGAAAACAAGGCAAATACTGATGTGGTGAAGTTTGCTGATCACGCTAATTCATTTGAGGCAGCAAAGATTACTGCAAAGAGTTGCAGAACAAGAGAACTTTTATGTACATAATAATGAATTTTGAACTGATTACTACCAGAGCTGCTGATCTATGAAAATATCATCTCAGCAATGATCACAAATATCAAATAAAATGTTGAGAAATAAATAAACAAAAAGGCTAGGAACATCATAATGACACAGTATAAAGCCAAGGTGAAGTTTCTGTACTCCAAGAAAGATATGGTATAATTTCAACAGGCACAGAGAAATTTAACTAAGCTGATTAAAGGCAGAGAATAGCTTCCATTTAAGAGATGGTAAAACAGTTGACAATTCTTCAGCCATAAGTTGAAAGGACACAGTTAAGGGTCTGCAGAATAATGACCATCATGGGAAAGATGAACAGGAAACAGTATTTTCATGCAACACAAGATTAAATTGTGGAATTCCTTCCCACAGGATGGAGTAAACGCTAAACTGCACAAGAGTTCAAAAGCAAAATAGATAACTTCATGGAAGTCCACTGAGATTTTCTAAGCCTAAAGAAACTATCTCCAGACAAAGATCTCAAATAATACATGGTTAGAGTTGGAAAAGACAGTCAGGTAATATATGTATTTATCTTGTTCTTACACTCCCTCCTGAGCATCCATCTCTGGCTATTGTGGAAAACAGAACACTAGGCAGGACTGAGCTTTGCTCTGACCCAATACAGCCCCTCTTATACCTTCTCTCCAAATAAATGAACAATGAGGAGCAGATTCAAGAGAAGGAAAAGCTAGTGCTTCTTCATGCAATACACCATTAGCTGTACAGCTACTTGCTACAAGAAGCTGTGGTTGTTAAAAACTTAGAAAGATTCAAAAAGTTATGTATTTAGGGAAGAAAAATCTATCAAGGAAAAATCTACCAAGCCAGAGATGGCACAAAGATGGCACAAAGAGATGAGCTGTGGATTGGGAAGGGCCCGTGTCACAGACTGTTGAAGGACAGAAGGGTATACCAGTGAGAAATCACTCCACGCTTGCCCTGTTCTAGTAGCCTTCATTGGTCACTGTGGAATAAAGAATAATGAACAGTACCAGTTGTCCTAGCACATCTGCTCTAACATATTCATGTATTTATAGCCAATAAAAAACACCAAAACTGAAATTTAACTTTGAGAAAACATTGTAAGGTGCTTTAGACTGGTTAATACCCAATGCGATGCTGACGGTAACTGCAGCATCCCTTTGCTGCGGTACACACAGGACACTTCTTCAGACAGAAGACAAGAGAACAGGTTGCTGACTCAGTACTGCAGTGAGATGAATAAGAAAGCTCAACTTTCAAAATCCTAGAATGACAAAATCAAATATAAGAAACTAAGAAAATATATACTATCAAAGAATAGTTGACATTTATTTGACAGAATTGTGATTTTCAACAACAGAAGTTTTCAAACAGTTTTCACATACAAACTGATAATCATTATATGTTCCCTCAGTCATCAAGATAAAACAGATGGCAGGGGAGAACCTTGGTTGTTTTTGTTTGTTTGTTTGTTTTGTTTTTAAACAAAAATAATCAGAGAGTGGCTCCAAAAACTCCCCTTGCAAGACCGCAGAATGCACTTTGCTTGGCTAAAGAAAAGGGAATGAAGAGGACTTCTGGAAACTTATAGTTCCTTTAGAACAGTTTCTGGCAGCAAAAGGAAAACTGTCAGTCCAAATGTAAAGGTATGACCAGGGTTGTCCAAGTTACAGGACAGAAAGTCAGTGCAAATGGACGAGTTTTTCATTTCTCATCGTTGCTTTTGTTGCTACATCTCTCACTCCTTGATATGAAAGTTATGCTCTTTCTTTCAATCTACACATTTACAGCTCCTGTCAACCTGCCCAGCATTCCTGAATTTATCTTGCTGTATGAGTGTAGAGACAATTCCATACAGGCACGCAGAACAGCAGTAGTGTAACAGTGAAGATTTATCTATACAACTGTTCTGCAGAAGAAGACAGTACCAAGGATAAAGCCAGCCTAGAAGCCTGCCAGTTAAAGGCATGCAGAAAATTTGGTAAAAAGACAAGTTGGCAGCACCTCAATGATTTGTCATCACAGAAACAAAGTTGTTTTAACTTTTGCCAGAAAAAGCTAATGAATGGCAATTTACTGCCAAAGCAGGATGTCTGAAACTACATACTGAACAGGTCAATCAACTAGTGTTTTCATGGAGTGAGTTATTGCTGTTAACGGTCTGACTTTCTTTTCCTGACTCCTCACGACAATGAAGGGAAAATGTTTTTCACAACAGAGTTTATTAAAGCCTCCTTCTTCATACACTGTTATTTTGGGGACAGAAGGCTATTAAACAGAAACTAGCATTAAATCAACAAAACAAGCAACTGCATTTCATCTTAACCCTTTTAAAAAAGGACTGCCAAAGCTACAGCAGAATTGATCCACCCTTGTCATACTGCAACCAGTCCTAGTGACAGGCCCAAGAAAACAAATTTAAAAGCTAATCTTCTGCATGAAAGAAGTGTGTGTAACAGTATCTAATCCAACCAACAGCATTAGGTTTCAAAAAACATTAATCATTTATATTACCCTAATCAATGTCTCTTTCCCTCTCCTTTTTGTTCAACTAGCTGCATAAACGTGCTTGACAGGGCATGAATTCAATGAAATTGTATCCAATTATTTTATTTTCTTATCCCTTTTCAGCTGGTTAGTTCACAGTGTATCTTTACAGAATAACACTTAGTCCTTTGCCTAAGCCCAGTAAAAATATGGTAAGTGGAAAAAACAGTCAGTGCTTTTCAGTAATGAGTAACAGGTGATTCTCTATTTTCTTCTCACTCCCTTCCTCTACCAAAGATATAGCCTATGTCTAACCTCTGCCATTTGAGAACGGGTGGTTTAGCTCTCATACATGTGAGTCCAGGCTTCTTCTGAAAGAGGATGGAAGAAAGCAGAGTGATGCCAGTCAACAATTCCTGCTGTGGAGCAAAGAGTGAGAGGTAAGATCCTCTCCAGACTGCTCTCTACTGCTCTGACCAGGAGATAAAGGAGATCTTGCCCACTTCACCCATATCCATCCTCCTCAAGCCTGCCAGCCCTGCACTTGATGCTAGTCCTGTATTTCAGTGGCATCCTCCTTCATCCCAGAAGGCATGGGCCATGCCACATTTTTGAGGCATTTGCCAAGCTCAGTTCACAGTGGTTGCAGTCAGTGAAGAGATGTTTCTTCCAAGACTTTCAGCAGGCCACCTAGGGAAGATCACTTCGACTCCTTTCTCTATAGGACCCTTGCATATACCTGAACCCTACAATCATCCTCTCCTTTCCCTTGCAGAGTAAATGCCTTAGGACATCCATAGTATATACTCACATAATGAAGGGATAAGCCAGAAGACTTTGTTGACAGCAGGACAACAAAACTACAAGTAAAGTGTCTGCTTTTGCAGTTACACTTTTATAAATATATTTTTATGAGATCCTGCAGGGTCAAGAGTGAAGTTGGCACTGCCAACTCATACACACACACAAAAATGTTTTTTTTTCTAAGAATCCATTCTGCTGGGAAAGCAGCGTTTTCCATTAATGGACCAAATCTTGTGTTTTGTGATATTTAAATGAATTACTGTTTTGACATGCTACATTGGGCCAGAAAGTCAAATCCCAGAACAGTGAATCTCACCACTGTACTTTGGCGGGCCTGAGACAATGAAACCCAGCTGAAGAAATGTGATCACAATGTCATATGCTATCTGATTTATTAAATGAGACCCAGATCTAGCTTGTGTCTGGGAAAACGAGAAATCTCATTCAAATGGCATCAATGCACTTTTTTTTTTTTTTTTTAGAATAGCAGACCTGCCAAAGGAAGCAGAAGGAAAGAATTGGTCCCAGCTAAGAAAAGTTTTTGGAGAAACTACTCCAGCATGTAAAGTACAGCATTTTGAACAAAGTGACACTCTCTCTGACCCAAAGCTGCAAGGCAAAAAGGCAAAAAGGCAACAGCACAGTGATCTGAATGAAGAAAGTAACCTGGTGCTGGGTCCTGAACACCAGTTATTTGGGATCATGTTTGCATGCTCATACAACAAACCAGAAACTTAAACCATGGTGCTATACATCCCCAAGGAGCCCTCTAACCACTTGGTTAACTACCGGCTATTCTGCGTAGAAGAGCTCTGCTTGGTCTTTACCAAACTTGCTGATTCGGATGTGTAATTCACCTCCTGGCAAAAATATAACTGGAACCAACGCAGCTGTGTTGAACTCTGCTGTAAACATCATTTGCACTTCTGGGAATGAATAAACACAGGTACTGATTTATGGCACTGGGGGTTTTGCAGAATGGTGCTGAATGAATAAGATGTAGCTCTAGCTGCTGTTCATTGCTGATAGGTAGTCGTGAAGGTTTCTTTATGAAGGTCTTTTATCCAAAAGCATATTTACCAACCATCAGCATGCCTTTTTGTTTCCCAGATGTGTAAAGAACACTGAAGTGAAGGTTGGACTGGAAGGAACTCGAGATGGAATCTGACCAGGCACAAAACTTTGAGACCATTAAAGGTGGCCTATGTTCAGTTTTCCCCAGGTATGAATAGAAGGAGTCCAGTAGGAACTCTGCCCAGTTTTGTGATAGACTCAGGAACTATGAGTTTATCTATATACTCGTAATAGAATGATTCTCTTATGCACAGGAGACTAACATTTCTGCATTATCTGTAGTTTTTCAAAGGTCTTCTCTTTCACCTGTATGGTTCTAAGCCACCATCACAGATCAGACAACAGGGCAAAGAGACCTGTTAGTGGCCATATCAAGTCAGATCCAATACTGCCTTCTTCTCATATGATATTTCTGATTGGGTTAGGGGAAATTTTGAAGGCAGAATTTCTTCAGAACATAACTCTGTTACGTGGAAAGAGCTAGCAGCTGAAATGCATAAAACGCCTGTTTACGGTTTGCTAATTTTAAATACAGTATGTGCTGACCCCAGCTTAATTTGTTTAAATATAAGTAAAGATGTTTGAAGTTATACCACTGAAACACAGCCTTCTGCAGGACTGGCAGAGAGGCGAGCATTATACCTCCTTCCACTGTTTGCCATGTCCTCACTTCTGGCTGATGCTAAGCAAGTAATGTTGGCAGTTTGCAGGATCCTTTGATTCTTTTATACTATTTCAGAACAGCGTAAAAATTGCTGGCGAACCTGGCTGTAATACTTTTTTTATTTTTAGCTTTTCCACTATTGTGGAAAAAAATAGGTTCACAGCATTTTTCAAGTAGTAAAGTGTTTTGGTATTGGTTTAAGACATTTCAGAAGATTTTTCTTATTAACATGTTTTATAAACCTTCCAAAACAGACACCTTCTTTTTAGAGTGCATATCTTTAGAAAAAATAACTGCATGGCATACCTGAAAGACAGCAAACCCTCTTCCCTCCGCTGAAACTGTAACTGTCATTGGTTGCACAGGGGCAATCTAAAGGAAAGACAGAAGAGCAAACCAGTATTTTCAAAACACTTTCAGGCAGCAGGCTTTACAAAAGCTTTCTCACTTTCTACAGTACCTCTTTCGTCTGAAGCAAGAAACGGTTTTGAGTATCAATTGAAAATGTTTCTGGAGTTTTCAAAGAAGGTGCTGTCACTGTTACAACCATTTCTGTTTTGCGTGCAGTGGTGACAGCTGCAAATAGGCTCAAGGCTTGCAGAGCCACTACAGTGTCCTGTTGAGAGAAATAAATATTTCTGCATTAAACAGAAGAACTCTGCGCAGTGAACTACTCATGTATGGGCCATGCCTGTGAGAGCTCACCGTCCCTGTATTACCCCTTTTGTTGACTATGCTGTGGTCTTCATACACCCACATCCACATCTCCATTGGGATTCCACTGGCGTGAAGGACTCCAGTGCAGAAGAGGGACAACAACACAGGGCAACAATTTAGATACCATGACATGCGATAGAGAATGAGGCAGGAGCCAGTGAAGGAAGTTTTGTGGAAGCTATATGGAAGACCTGACACCCTGGTAGACATAACAGTCAGAATCACACACCACGCAGACAGTGAGGAGAAAGCCAATTAAGAAAGTAATGATTCTGCTACTTTACAGATTTATATGACGATGAAGCATTAAATATCCAGCACTTCACAGTAATTTTTCAGGGTACCTTGATGACTGAAGCAAAAACTATAGGTCTGAAAAACTATCAATATTTATTTTAAAAAGCAGAATATGTTTATAAACACATTATCATACATATGTATCTAAAATTCTCTTTTATTTATCTTTATGTACAATTGTAGACTTAACTCTCCAGGTTTTGAACACAAGAGTCAGTTTTTGAATATTTGGTTCAGCGTGGTTCAGTAGATGAGAATTTTAACATGGTATTTTCTGAGAAAAATACAATAATCAACTATGCATTTGTAATGCTTCTCTGGGATTTTTGCTGTTTGTGCAGTTCATTTTGCACCTATTTTTAACCAGTGACAGTGAAGGAATTGACCTTGCAGACTTGGCATACAGAGGTGTTTTATCATTCTTAGGTCACTTCTAGTGACAAAATTCTAACGTAACAGTAGACGTTCATCAACAACGACACGGTAACTGTGCCATACCTTAAGCACATGCTGCCTATTCACTCTAAATGAGTGGAAACCTTTCCTTAATGATTAGAACAACTCTCCTTCCCATGCCATGCCATTGTCTGAGATGACGTGCCTCGCTGCTTTCTCAAAATCCAGAAACATAAGATGATTAGCAACAGTGTCCAGTGCTGGTACAGTGAACCACTAGGCTGGGATCCTAACTCCAGTGTTTAACATGGTAGGACAGAAGAGATGCAACTAATGGATTACAAGAAGAGTTAGTAGTTTGGAGTAAGTGGAAAACTTCTTCAGTAGGAGGCCAATATTTACCCTGAAAGAATGTCTTATTCTCATACTTACAAATGATTATTCCTTTGCAGAAGACAATGATGGAACATCTGAATGACTCTGCCCTTATTCAGACTACTGTGGCTTCAAAGGCCAAACTTACAAAACTACTTTCATACTGGAGTGAATGAAGTTACAGCAACCTATCAGATTTACATATCTGGTTTCCCTTACAGACCTAAGGAGCTATAAGATCTTGTTGGAGAATCCAATTTTAAACATCTGAAAGCAGCAATATGTCTGCCCTTATCTAAGTTGTGGAGACCAAGGAATACCTTGAAGTTCCTTTTCCAAGTCCTTACAATTATATTTGTCACATTTACATTTCTTGCCCTAAACTCAGTCGGAGTTCAATATGTCTAGAAATGCTATCCACCAACGCTGAAGCTCTTCCAAACCCCTAAGCTCAAATGACTGTCATAAATACAGGTAAAAAACAAGAGGGCAAAGAACTACCTCTTGCAAAGATAGATGTGCCCCTTAGCATGCTCTAAAGCAGAAGGCATGTGCAAGGGTTTTCACCAGGACACATTCACAGCTGAAGCATGAGGTACGTAGTTGAGTACAACAATGATGCATGAAGTATGTAACCTAAAAAGTTAGGAAGTATGGTCTCAGGCCAGACAACATAGCCTCTTGCTCGACAACATAGGCTTTACATAATTCGCTGCTCCTCCCTACCATTTAAATCTGCATTCATATATATGTTATTTGTTGTATGGATTGTATTCCTGTATATACATGAAATATGTATAATTTCATGCCCAAACATTAAAAGCATTATAAAGCAAAACATCTTCATTGCAAATTCATGGTACGCTATACCAGGTACACAAATTAAAGTGTGTTATGATACCCTAACTTACAATATATCACACATGCAATTGATTACTTTCCTCCTTATTGTTTAACAATATATTAAGTTTCTAATATAATAAACTCACGAGAGAAAACACTCCAAACATTTTTTTAAAGCAATCTTAGAACTTAACAAAAAGTATGGGGTCATTTCCACAAATTAAAAAAGGCATCCACAGAGACATTTGGGGTAATTCTGAAAACAAAATAGTTTAGCTAATAGAAAAAAAAGAAAGGATTAAATTCATTTTTTAATTTCACCCTCAGGGGTAAATGATACACTACTAGAGTTTCAAACTTTCAAGTAAAAACAATTTCTGGAGAATTAAGAGAAAAGCTTTTTCAACAATTCAGTGTTTCCATCAGTCTCTTCAAATAATAAGCAACAATTAACGTATTAGGAAAATACTAGAACCTCAGGGGAATTAGGCTGGCTCCTAAATTACATTTTATTTAAGAGAACTATCTTCTCTCAGATTAATACCAACATATGAAAATAAGGAAGAATAGCCTGTACAGAATGGTACCAAGCACTATGATGATATGTGACATTTTATTGTGACCAGCATTTGTAGTTAATTTAAAATCAAGTTTAAAGTAATGCAATCCAAAGTAATATAAATTTTCTGGATGCCAGCACAGCTTACAAGATGTGGTTTCAATAACATGGAAACCTCCTGGAGATAACAAAGATCTTCCAGATTTCATGGCCCATCAAAATTCTGTGTAATAACGAGGGCACGGTATATTATGAAGTTAAGACCAACTGTCAACAAAGGCACTAGGTTAGACTGTTCCTCTAAAACCTATTCCCCTTTCTTATCTTAGCTAATAGCCTTTCAAGAGTTTGTGGACCCACATATGGAAAGAATAGAAAGATATTTCTCTCCTTGGAAGAAACATAAGCACAGATATTTATCACACTTGCTTGGAAAATCTGATTAACTATTTTTCCACAGGCATCACTTCTTCTTAACATCTTTTGGTTTTAGCATTTTAAACCATCAAGGTGACCCTCTAATTCTGTTTTTTATTACACTTGCCAAATTACTGAAATTGGTAGTCTAGGTTTAAGATGCCAATCCTGCAAAGAATGCAAACATGCATGTAACCAAGGCTGTTACGGCAAAACAAAACTCAGTAACAGCTATTTAAAAACAAATGATCCCTCCCCCCACTATAAAAGATACAGTGCTCATTCAGAAAGTACAACAAAGCCTCTTGAGATATTACCTGAGTAGATGAAAAGCCTCCAAGGTGATTTCTTTGCTGACTTAACCACTTCATAACAGGGATCCCCTCTTCTAACCTGTCTTGATGAAAGTGTGACAGCAGAGCATATGCTGCAAGTTCAATATCAATGGACCGTGGCTGCCATGAATCAGAAATTTCAGAAGCAGGTGTAATCCAGAAACGAAATTCTCCTGAAAAAAATACACCAAAATAACCTCAGATTCATGGACTGAAGTCTTTGGACTTCTGGGAAAGACTTATTTAAGAATTAATTTATGCTTATGTATGGGTTTTAGCAATGTTCTTTAAAACTATGTGAATGTTTAGGTGCATGTCCAGTAAAGGACTAACTTATGCACTTCCTCAGAATATAGGTACAAAGAAAGCTGGAGTCCAAAGAGTCACTCCCATTGATTTCAGTGAACTTTACATTGACCCTTCCTGTTGTCAGCCTGAAGTGCTTGTGTAAATGAGCCCTTGTGGAAAAGCCACCTCACTGCTGGGGTGCTCACTAGAGAAGGAACTTCAGGCTTCATGGCTGCCCACCAGGCTTGTCCCTGTGTGAAGTGCAAATCCTCCTTTCCCAAAAGTGACTGTCTGAAAAGCCTAACTCAGTGAAGATGGAAGGACACTCAAGAGGCTCAGTTTCTAGTCTAGAACATGAATTCCTTCAGGTTTTTCAAGAGGACAGTTACTATTTTTAACCAAAAACTTTGATATCTTATACTCGATACGATCTGTTCTTCCACCACAACAGGAAACAAAACTCAGTAATGCTGAACTCGGAAGACGCTATACATGATGAGATGACTGGTCACTACGGAAAATGCAATACAGCTCTGTACCAGCTCACAAGAAGTCCAATCCTTCATCTCTCCATTCCGATACTGATTTCAACTAACGACCCCCACTGATCTTACAAGTGCACATAACACGGGAAAACTGACAAGTAATGTTCTTTGACAACATCATGGTACTCTCATCAGGGACACTGTACTTAAAACTAAAAGGCCTAGCTTTGCTGTGAATGGTCATTCACTTATGGACACTTTTCACTAAAGCCTTCTAGAAGTTCTTAGCCCATTATATATACAAAGCTTAAAACATATTTGAATTCAGAAGGATTCTCTTTATCTCTAATTCTATATACAGCTGTAAACATATGTCAGCTATTTTTCAAATTGAAGAAAATCCATCTATACAAATGTTGAAGACTGTTATGCAATACCTTGGTGTTCTGCTCTCTCATTCAGTATACTCAGGGCTTCCTTTGCTTTTGTACTTTTTGCCCATGACAATGCATATGTCACAAGTGCCAAAGTATAATTATCCGAAATGCCTTCTTCTAATTTATCTTCTAGAAAGTTTGTAGCACTCTTGATAACATAAGCATGCTGAAAATGAAGATCATATTGAAGAATGTACAATGAATAAAATATATACTATTACAATATAATAGAAAAACTTGTACAGGAACAGAAACATTACTATCTTCAAACAACAATCAAGAAGTACTGAAAATCTCTTTCAGAGTCACAGACACGAACCTCAGAGGCAAACCTTTTGATCTGGCACTTCTATGAACATGAGTAATCTCAATGAAATAACTGAATGACTTAACATCTCTAAGGATAGTTACCCCCATAAATTGCTTTTTAAATTCTTGGATTGAAGACATGACAATATTCTTGCAATTGTCTTTAGATTTTGCAAAGGTACACAAAACTGGGGGGCCTCACAGCACAACTTTGTATTGTCTTAAGTAGTAAGTCAAAGTACAGGGAAGTTTTACCAAATTCCAATACCTGTTTATCTGGGAACCCTAGGAGGGCTGACATGATGTATGCTGTGAGAGTGATAGGATTATTGGTGCCTCCTTGAAGGTCACTGTGTAACACTTTGCCAGGCTCCTGAAATTCTCCATTTAATTTCTGATGCCGGACAATCCATTTAGCTGTATCCATGAGGACATCTTGGTCAATATCGATGAACGGACGAGCTTGAAGGAAACATCTTAATACAAAAGCTGATAACCTTGGAGAAAAGGTTAATTAAATAGGACAAACTTAGCAACATCTTACAGCTTCTGTTTAATATGATGTAAGAATATAGTGATGTATAAGGTATTCTACACACACCTTCCAAGCACAGAGGAAAATACATGCTTCACCCAGACAAGAAAGTAGACTAAGCTTAATCCACAAAAAATGAAGCTATTTCCTTGTTCCTAAAGATAATCCCTTTTGCAGCTGTTATGTTTCAAAAATAAGTACAGACTATAGGCTCCAAGTCTTTGTTTATCTTTGTTTATCAGTCTCTGCCAGCATTTGTTTAACTTTATTCAAATGTTTCTCTCCTGCCTTCTGTTGCGAGGCTATAGTGGCAAAATCATAGTTTACAGTAATGCAGTTATAAGTGTGATGGTAGTTATCACAATTATCCCTGTAATGACATCATCAAAACAACCCTTGTTTTACTTATTAATAATCTGAAGTTCTGCTTTTACTCCTTTCTTTGCTAACTGTGCATTTATGTAACCTGTCACTGTACCATATAAGTACCAGGGTTGCCAATACAGATAAATTATCTTCATTTTCCAGTCCATCCGTGCTTAGTCTAATTCAAATCGCACTGAAGTCAATGAAAGATGCTCACTGACTCCAGAAGGAGGGACCGGATCAGTGACAGAGTAATTGGAATAGTCCTATTTGAATTTGGCAACATGTGCTGAAGCACGTAAGTACATTTAAACTAACTGAACATGGATTAGCTAAACAAAGAGCTGGAACATGTCTCTAGCTAGCTAGCTTCCACTACTATGCTTACGATGTGTGTTTCTTAAGGTGAAAATCATCACTGATTTTACAGTCGCAAAAAAGGAGGTGTATAAGATGCACATGGGACAATTTTTTTTTACCATCAGTAGCTCTGTTCACCCCACAGGGAATGCCTCAGAGAGTCCTCAGACTCCAGTATAGAGAAAACTGAAAATCTATTTGAAGCAATGATGACGACAGAGCCCTAAATGGTTTCAGTCAACTGCAAGAATAAGTCATGTCGTTATTGTTATTCTTCCTTTGAGGAAAGCAACAGAAAAACTTTCAGACCGAGCTCTGTGTTCTCTATGGAGTCACCTTTAAGTGTACAACACTTAAGGTAGTCCCACTTTCTTATGTCCTTATACATTACTAGAGGA
This sequence comes from Anseranas semipalmata, assembly GCA_013399115.1. Lineage (NCBI taxonomy): Eukaryota > Metazoa > Chordata > Aves > Anseriformes > Anseranatidae > Anseranas > Anseranas semipalmata. The sequence continues at coordinate 123,072 of VXAA01006102.1, forward strand.
CTAACAGTGAGTCTATGACACTTTTGCCTGCTGGGGAAGAATGTCCCAAGTACTGGTTCTTATGCAGGCAGAAACAGGCTGCTCTATTGTTCAAAAACCTTAGAGCAAATAAGGCTTATCTGTATTAGTAAGTCAGATGTGCCCAGATTTGCTTCTGGCTGCTGAAGACATCTAGCACCAATCAAGTTCACCAATAGTGAACTCCACTATTTTCCAAACCAGGGTGGCTGAATGCAAATGCTGCATGGGAATGGAGCTTGCAGCGCATTAACTCCTGAACCAGGTGAAGGGATAACCAGAAAGGTGTCAAGAGGGTGTCAGGGTCTGGAAGGCTGCCAGGAACTATGCTAATAATCAAAGAGTAGAGAGAATTACGTTCCTGAGCGCAGGAATACACCTGGGCACTTTCTGAACATACTAGAAAATATGTCACACTGGAGAATAAAACTGGAGTGTGTTTCAACCACTCGACAGCTCTGGATTGCAGAGAGACTGCAATGGTGATTCAAATATCCAATCGCCATTCTGCTTTTGCACAATTAACAACAATATTTCATTCTCCTTGTTGTAGCAAGAAGCCAAACCCTGAGCAGCCTTAATTCACTTTTTTTTCCAAAGGAGTTTTAAGTTTTCTCCATGCCGGTAAGCTATCCTCTCCCACAGAACATCTCCAAGCATTTCATTCAGCTATTCCCAGGACTAAAATAATTCATGGTTCATCTTTTGCAAAATTAAAAAGCCTTGCCCTAATAATGGCCTTGTCAGCATGCTATTCAGTGGAATGACCTTAGAGTTGGTCTAAATACCTAATGAAAACCAGGAAGAAGGCTAATACAGCTGGAAACTTTTACCAGCCTCACAAAAAATTTTAGTCTCAGGGAAAATATCTAAAACACTCAAATTCCAAAGTCAATCTGGCAGAACTACTTACCATGTGCTCCCAGAGGGATCTTCATTTCCAAAGGCACTAAAAGAGCCATCATCCCTCTGGAAAAGCAGCTCTCTTTGGTAGCCTGCAGAGAAAGAGCAGAGGCAGGTATTGAACACATTCCTCTCACGTGGGTTCCACGACAAACTTCCTGCTGACATGAAGCAAGGCATTTTCTAAGGCTGCGAAGGGCAGACCTTAAATAAATATTTCGTAAAATATCTCCCAAATATGTAGGAACACACAAAACTGTGCAGAAGACTACAAGAAAGTGGGTCACATTAACATGAAGGATCTATCTACAAAAGTAGACCTACGTGGCTCCCATTCCCACTCATCTGCCACCCAAACAGGACAGTGCAAGGCAGACCTGTTCCCATGTAACCCAGTGGCTCCAGTAGCACAGCAGTGAGTGCAGAGCAGAGCAGCAGCTACAGCTCAGCTCACCAAAGTGCTGAAGCACTAAGGTTATGCACCTAAAGAAATGTACTATCTTTCCAGCAGGAGAAAGGAGAAGCAAAATTGAAGTATTCTCCAACTGGAAAGGCATGGGCAGAGCTACAAATGCTGCTGAAAAACAGACCCTTTCACCAACTTGCTTTGGCCAAACCAAAGGACTAGCTATCAGAGAAAGCATACTGGAAAAGGCCATTCTGAAAAAGAGTGAAACGTCTCAGCAGTAACCACACTTCCCAAGAGAGAGCTGGTTAAGCAGCATCCAAAGATTTCTCAGTATCCAGACCAAGTGTGGCTTTCTCCTGACTGCTGAACATCTATAATAAAAGGGCCACAAAGGCTTACCAGCTGCTCATGACCAGCAGTAGTGTCCTTACTCAACAGTTGACTTCAGTGCAGAACCAACATTTGTTAATGTTAGAAATAAAGAGCTCCCTAAAATATGATAGTCACTGTAGTCTCTGATTCATAAAACCTTTCTTCCCCTACATTTTGCTTGCCATTTGTGTATCCAGAACAATAATCATATCTATTAATAGCATTTCACAAGCCCTCCCTCCCTCCCTTGTTTATTTCTTGGCTGTATTATTTTGGTTATTATAACTAAGAAACAATACTCATTAGTCTAACACGTGACATTGATACAGACAGAATACTGAACCAGCCAGGTAGAAGGAAAAGCCTCAAGCAAGGTTTTATAAAGGTATTTACATCATTAAGTCCTACCGAAAGGAATGAGAGCAAATACTGGTTATCTTTACAAACAGGCCCCTCAAGGTTCATCCAACTAAAACCATTCCCTACAAAATTTTTCTTGTTTTCACTGATAAAAGGCTTAATCACTTGCTTACATACTACCCTGAACACAGACACAGTGTGTGAACCACAGCCTTAATTATTGAGGAACAAGTGCCCTGGTCCCTCAACCTAAGTTACGACATAAGATGAACTCCTACTCAGAGTCTCTCTATAATAGAAGAAATATAAAGATGTGAACATAAACTGCTACATCATACCAGTACAGCTTCCCCTATAAACTCTTATCTCAGTAGCATCAAGTTTAGTTTTTGTCTCTTTAGAAGTGTTTGAAATTACAACTTCCACTTAAACAGTTTTTTTTAATGTATTTAGCACAACAACAGTGGTTAACTACGTCATTAAAACTGGCGAATCCTTCCCATACAGATGAATCGGACATCTCAGTTAACAATCTTGAGAAGTCAAGCACTCTTAAGTAGGAGGAAAAAAGGAATTAAGTGGCAAAAGTTGCTGTCAAAGTTTTAGCCTCAAAATAATGTCCCACAAGGAACGCGAACATATGTATATACACAAACAGATTCCTTCCTCTTCAAAAATACCTGACTGCAAAGCCCAAAACATGAGGTCTTCTGCTTCTTCACAGAACAGGCAATACACAGAAATAAGGATTACAGCCCCCACCCCAAGGGTGGTGTAAAAGCACTGAACTAAGACCACAGCTTACTTAACAAAGACTGCTGAGCAGCCATGACACAGAAATAAATTTATCTCAGAATTTACTACTGAGAGGAATTGGAAAGATGAGCAGAACCAGAGGAAGGACAGCTATTTCCTACACTCCACTTGCTTTCTTCTTAACGCCAAGCCCCTTGCAGTCACGCAAATATCTTCAAACACGAGCGTATCTAACACAGGGAAGTCTGCAGAAATGCTGAAACAATAGATCTGAGGGCTGTGAACCACCATGTTTGTTCCAATGGACACTCAATCAGACGTGAAAAATGATACTTCAAATGTCAACACATACAACTGGAAATGCAAGGAAAAGAAGGATCCTATTATGAAGATGTACTCTAGTACTCCCAGAGGACTGGCTGAAACCCAAAAGATGTAGGAGGCTAGCTGAGCCAGGCTAAAAGAGTACATCAGGATGGAAAGGACTTCAGAAATATGTGAAAGACTAAGAGGTCTCACGTTTCAAACAGCTTGAAAATACCGCTCCAATTCGGTGCTTGCCTGGGTCTAGCACCAAAGTTTTCAGACCAACCAGGATTTTTTTATTTCTGAAGAAGTGATTTCAAGATGGGATCTGTAACTTCCCCAACCGAAGGAATTTTTTTAGAAGGCAACTTTTTTGCTTTGCCTTTGTTCTAGGTAAATAAAATATGGTAAAAGAAAAACAACCACTGCTAGCTATGTTTCCTTCTCCCTACTAACATTTAGTCTTACTATTAATTATATTTACTTCAGATTATGAGGTAGGTCACTGTTTCAAATATTTAGTGGATTTTGACATCTGAAATAAAGTCTGTTTTAAATTAAACTTCCTGACAATCCTTTTAAAAAGTGAGCTTATGCAAGTTACAACTCAAACTAAAGATAAACTTCACCTTTATGATTACATTTAAATAAACCAGTGCAACAACTGAAATCAATTGTAAAAATGAAGCAAAAAAAAAAAAAGAAAAAGAAAAAAGGAAAAAAGAAAAGAATGTTTTTTTGATTGCAGTTCTTTTTCATCTTAAGGTTACAAATATTTCAACATATTTACTGCTTTGGCTACTACAGTGCTAAAAACATGTACCTAAATTCAAAATCCCAGGAACAAGCTAAGTAACACAATGCTTTGTATATGAGTGACATTTAATGCTATAGTTTTCACTCACTTTAAAATAACTTTAATAAATTTCTTACTGGAAAACTTCAGGAGATTATGGTAACACAACTCAATCTCAAAGAGTGGTAGATTGCTTACAAACTTGTAGCTGTTTACATAACGTCTTTTCTCTTACTTTTCAACTAAACTGTGCAGTAGGAAGGGTTTAAAAATTGCATTTAACTGCTTTTGACATAAAATTGGGTTCTTGACGAAAGGAAAATTTATTTTGAACTGTGTCTTTTCCAAGGAAAATGTCAACACCTTTTCAAAAAAAAAAAAAAAAAACACTATACACCAAAAAAACAAAGACTTACAGAGTAAAAAAAATCTGAAAATGTCATCATGCTGCCTTAGAAAGAGGTGTAGCTCAGATGAGGATGGTCTCATTCCCCTCTGTGAACCAGACTGAGCACATGGAGTGCCAAGTGGTGAGCCGCGGTTCATCATATATTCTGTCTTACCCAGAAGGCACAAGGAAGTATGCTTCCTTGTGCAATTATGTTCTCCACACTTGATGATGCCCTGAAGTATTTCCAGGTTAAAACATACAACCATTTCCAACTAAAATTTTCCAGTTTTCAATTTCCAGCACAGAGCTCACTTCTGACCAAGTCTAAAACTTGGATGGGTGACCACCAGTCACCCGAGCAAACACCATTCCTTGAGTTCTGCAAGGACAGGGCAGGATGTGGATGCTGTCACTGACGACAGATATAAACATGGGATGACTATGGTTCACTCTGACCACTGACTAGTTTTCACCTTCTGTACCTCAAGCAGAATCAGCAATGTTTGCTCACGCATCGTTTTATCAAAGGAGAGATAGCAACCCACCAGGAAAGCCACATGAATTGCCTTCTAAAATGCAATTTTCCTCTGAAAAGTAACTGTATAAAAATGACATGTTTTTTTCAGAGCAAGCTTGCCCTTGTAAATAAAATTGTTTGCTCTTTAATTCTGTCATCTCAGAAGAAAGAGGAAAAGAAAGAGAAAGATGGGTTTTTCTTCCAGTTTGCATGACACCAATAGAACAGGATTTCAAATACCAAATGCAAAGACACAGATAGATTTTAAAGAACTCTTACTAGCAAAAAAATAAAATATTTTTTTAAGCATACGGACCTTTTCTCATAAATGATACAGCTTTTGATTTAATATCCTCTCTCAGCTGCCCAGTTTTAGTGAGGTATTGCAAAATATAAACATTTGGAGCAAAATTGATCATATTCTGTTCACCACAGCCATAAGGCATCTTAATCAATGATGACAAACCATTGATAGAAGGTCCAAGTAAATCACCTGAAAGATAAAATTAAAGCTTAATGTAAATAAATTTAACCTTAATGCAAATAAATGCATGCCTAACACATAAAGGGTGGTATCAGCTAAACTGAGAGAAAACATGATACATTCAAAATATTTGTACTAAACATCACTAATCAGGCAGAAAACTTCATTAGCCACGCACACAGTCTTCTCATCAGCTTTTTGCCCACTGACCAATCTCCCCCCAGAGCTTTCCTGACCTTCCGAACTACAGGATAATTTCAAACAGACACCATTTTAAAAAGCCAAAAGATTATTTCCTCCAGGAGAATGTTACAGTAATTGTACATATTTCAAACTTCCTGTATTTCTATTCTCACCCAGAGTTATCAAAGCCTAGAAGTCACAAGGACCAACTATAGTCAAGTTTGAGGTTTTATTTTACAGACAAGCAGAACTCAAACAGAATACTAGCAAATTTTGCAGAACCTTCCTTATTAAAATCGGACTCCCTAACTCTGAAAAAGGACAGTCAACACCATAACACTGTAATGAAATAAATAAAATGAATAACACCCTCCACCCATACAGTCTTCTTATGCTTCATCCAATGCACAATGACAAATAATTTTGAGCTAATGATTCACTCCATTAACATAGCAATTAAATCAAAATTAATACAGTTCCTGAAAAACCTATAAAGCAACAGGCACAGAGGGCAAAATCTTAGAGGGGTCCTTTAGCAGGGGATCTGAGAAAAGCCCTGGCAAATCCTGCTGTGGTAGCTCAGGATACTACACACCAACCTCCCTGCTCTACTTGACAGAGTTTACTGCTTTCAGTTACTACTGACAGCTGCTCTGTTCTCTAAAAAGCACCTATGACTGCAGCACAGGAGATACCAGCAGATGGATTATGGACACATGTTAAATTTGGTGACCATGTCGCCACTTGCAACAGGATATCACATATACTAATGGAGGCCAATCCTTCCACATCTGTGTGGAACAGGTAACCCAGACTTTCAAAAGCAGTGGTAGTGGCATTCTGTATCTTCTTGCTGTATCTTAGATACCAGCTGAGTTCAGCAAAAGCCCAGCAGGCAACAAACTACTCTTATAACAAAACAACAATAAAAAACAGCTGACCAGCAAATAATACAGATAGAAACAAAACAAAATAATCCTTACCAACAGCAGTGACCTGCACTCTCTCACTGCCACTTACAACATCAGGAGGAAAAGTGAAATCCAAAGTATTTGACACTGCTCGTGGTTTATTCCCAGTTAAATCCAGAAGGAGCGTCTGAGAATACGTCTGTTCCAATCCTTCAGCCTACCGAAATAAACAGAGAGGATTATTGTAATTTCCAACAGTTTGTTGCTTTTTGGACTGGGACTATATGCTTACTGTGCTGAGGCATCTAAAACTCTATCAGATATTTTGCACTGCTTCCTAACACATCAAGAACCTGAGCTGCTGGCCCATCTGAACTGACACAAATGTTTTTATTATAAAGACCTGCCTCCACTATTTGCTTCTAGAGACTACGTGTTAAGTATAAAAATACACCCATGAAGTGAATGAAAGCATCTTTGATTCCAGTGAGCTCAATGACAAGCACAGAGCTCCATGACCAAGCATACTGCAAGGCAAGAAGTGGTCTCTTTCATGCTGTCTGCAATCCGACAGCCTGTCATACAAGGAGGACTTAAACTGAAGTTAGGTTCATCACTGTAAAGGTTCAGTTCATTCATGCATGCAAAATCCCTTGGAAAAAAAATGTCTTCGAAGCAGAGAAAATGAATGGATTTCTCTTCTCAGCCTAGACTTAGCCCAACAGGCTTTTATTCTCTTCTGCACAACTGAACTTCAACAGAACGGGCAGTACGTGGCTCCTCCTGAAAACAGCTTACATCCTTGCAGGACTTTTTGTTGTTTGTTTGTTTGTTTGTTTTTTCTATTTTAAGGGTATTCAAACACTAGAACAAATTGCCCAGACAGGCTAAGAAGTCTTCATCCTTGGGTACATTCAAAACCTGACTGGACAGGGTCCTTAACATCCTGCTGTAGTTGATCCTGCTCTCAGCAGGAAGGCTAGACTAAATGATCTCCAGAAGTCCCTTCTAAACTCAACCATTCTCTGATTCTAGGATCTTAAGTAGCTATTTTAGGATGAGATGTACAAGTGTCTATTGCCTTCCGCTGAAATGGAGCCTAACATGACTCAAACGGTTAGACATCAAAAGCTAGGCAAGTCTCATCCAAAAGTTTCTGGTCTATCAGAAAGTCTGGGGGCTAAATTTCCACCACTAGCACAATACAGAAATGTTCGTAAAAGGTAGGCTTCAAATGAAGCCAGGTGCAATAAGAAATTCATTGCACTTATCCATAATACAGTTATTTGGTCCACTCTACAACAGATTATGAAGCTAACTGTAGCACCATGAATTCGCTGATGTGAAAATAGGTTTTGCCTTGCTTTCAGAAGTACTTGACACATGATCAGTTGTAGAACAGATCTAAGTTTTTATTCCTGGAAGGAGATCTAAAGAATTTTAAAGGAGGAATTATTTTAAAAGAACTGCTTTCAACTTAAAGCCACCTGACCTGAAACCAACCTTAGAAAATGAGAGGCAGACAAGTAAATCAGTTTGCATTTTTGCAACACTCAAGTGACTATTTAGAAAGCAATTTATCTCTGGAACAAGCCAAGCTGCCGACTGTTTACCTTTACTAAAACTTTCTGGATGATAGCATCAGAAGCAGCAGATGATATCGCTGTCACTTTGATGGGAATCTCTCCCAGCTGTTTCGGCTTGATTGGGAACTGAACAGTTTTCCCATCTTCACTTGGTACCAATATAGTCTGTTGATTTTCTGTAGCATTTATTTCATTGGATGTCAAAATAATATCAAAAGCATCACTCACATCCAGGATCACATTAACCTGTAAAATACAGTAACATTTGCAATAACACGTGTTAATTTTGAAGAACTGCTTTCATAAGCTGCCTCTTTTTGTGTGTATAGAGAAGTAGCTTTACAATCTGCTTACTGAAGAAAACATTAAAGATCTCACAAGACAAAGATGTGATCTCCACCAGCGATGCACATTCAAGTAACATTCAAGTACAGAAAGACTGTTATTTTACCTCAGCTTCTTCTTTCAAATAATTAAAGATATTCACTTCCAAAATGAACTGCTCTCCTCTGACGACAGAGTATGGAAGGTTCAAGAAAATGAAGAAAGGTTGAAAAGCTTCTAGCTGCAAAACAAGATCAGCACAAAACAGTGAATCCCTACAATCAGATACCAGTGAGAAAATGACCAGTCAGCATGCCTTCTGATTAGAATGTGTCACCTTTAAATTCATATAAGAGTATGTTTACTCATACTCTACAGTTAACAAAATGTATTGCTATAGGGCTGAAGCAGAAACCAAAGATGCTTCTGCTCATGAGCACCTTTGCTGGAAATCTGCAATGCCATTCAGATGAGAGCTGCTGGCCTCCTGGCAGCTTTGACATGGCAAATTCTGACAGAGGAACCTTGTCCATGTCAGTACAGAAATGCATGCTGGAATACAAAATAACTAACTCTCCCAAATTCTGTAATTCACCAACACCTTAGTAAAATATGTTATTTTGTAAGATTAATCTTGGCCTAAGCTTTCAGTTATATTCCTAAAAATGTATCTTTTATTAATTAAAAGAAAAACTGCAGAAATCTACCAGCAAGCAGCTGCTTTTATCTGCTAACAGAGGCTTTTGGATGAAGTCTTGGCTCTAAGAAGGCAGTGGTAAGCTCTCATCAAGCTGAATGGGATCAAAATTTCACTGTTTATGAACATCTGTACAATAAGAATGGCTGAGGCATGGTATCTTTTATTAGTGAAATGTCAACTAAAAATGGTTTTAATTTGGTTTTCATTAAAAAATTCTTCTAAGTGTTTTGAATTTCAGATCCAGAAAACCCTCAGACTTCTTTCTAGCTAGTAAATATTCCAAAAATATTTTAAAGTTGTTTGCTAAAGTTCTCAGTGTCAAAAATGTCTTTTACCATTAGAAAAGTTTTGATGGGGAATTTTTGTTTAGTTCTTACTCAATGTTTTCACTTGGTACCTATTTCCTTTGATTTTCTTTGTTTGTTTGTTTTCCTTTAAACCTCTTGCAATACTAAATTTTATCACTCAAATATCCCAGTATCTTACAATAAAATACAGTAAGGTAAAATTGTTAACACTCAATGTAGTAGATGTAAAGCAGTAAATGATATTAAGTACACAGAATTATTTATTTCCCCATCACAGTTTCATGCGTTTCTTTTATTTGCCTCTCTGTATGGTACCGATTAACATGTTTCAGCCATATGGAACTCCAAGCACAATCTGAACATCCCAACAAGGGTGAAGTACTGAGCAGTGCATGTTGGTGATTATAGTTAAGGAATAATCTCAACATCTGTTCTACTTGCAGCCTTCTCAAATTTGAGGGTGAGGGGCCAAGTATACATTTTCATACAGTTTGAATCAGAAAACTATTCCTCTCTCTATCCCATCTCTGCCAAGCTGAGTGAAAGAAACAAGAATCATGATTCCAGTCTCAAAGGAGCCTCAGCCACAAAATACAGATCAGGTTCCAAATTTTGTAGTGGAGTTTTGATCGGGATGTTCAAAGCACATGGGCTGCGTCTGGTGTAGCAGCCATCTACGAAATCTGGGTCTATATCTGGGTTTGGGTCCTGAAAGATGCCCCTCCCCAAGAATTCGAGAGCATAAGAATTTCAGTGGGTAAAGGGCTGTCTCTAAGCTAAGCTTTAACTAGTCCTGGCATCCAGTTGGAAATTTATGACCCTGTACTGCACAATTTCATCCTTTCTAACCTTAGGCACTTAAATGGAGATATCTCAGTTAGGAACGTAGTTTCTCTAGGATTTTTACATAATGAATGGAATGAGATAACTACCTTCAGAGAATCAGAGAATTCAACACAAACAAAAAACTAATTAAATGAGACTTCAAAGAGTAATTTCTATTTTAAACAGGCTGAATAACTTTCTCTAAGAAGCTGTTTCCGTGAATATAAAGTGAGCCTAAGACAACTGCATTTCTATGCTGGAAATCTCAGGTTAGAGGTCTAAACTAAGGAGTGCTGAATTTAGCTTAAATTGCTAAACTCTCCTTGAACACTCGGAAGTACAAAAAGAACCACAGGAGACAAGAATTGGCAGCAATAAGCACCTCATCCTGGTGCTTGATCTCCATGTCCACTCTGTTCCTCACGTTAAATTACCCAAAAAGGAGTACCGATGTTTAGTCTAAGACTATTTTTGACAGATAAATGAAAGCGATGCCAGAATTCAGTCTTTAAGCAATTGTCCTGTCCTCCCTCCTGGGGTAAGTGTTAGAATAGAAGAACTGTGGCATGATCTTTCCAGCAGACAACTTGCCTCTCCTATCCCAGCCACTTTTTCCCAGCTAGTCTGTGCAAACTTCCCTGCATGAAGTGACATGATTCCTGGGCAGAGGAATCGTGGAAAACGGAAATATGCTGTCCTCAGAGAATCACTCTCCCCTTTCCATGTACAAAAGCTCTGAAGCAGACACATCCTGAAAGTGCTCTAAGAAAACGACCACTCCAACAAGGATAAGCACCCAAGTATGTGTGTAATGTTATTCATATGAGCATGAAGGGGAGGCAGACACAGTATCACGTATGACTTCACTGTGATATTTTCTTTACCGTTTGAATACACATGCAATCACTTCATTAGTATAAGGAGAAGGCTGCTGTTAGAACTAAAATGCAGCTTCTAATTAATAACCTACAGTGTTACCAGCATTTAAAGGAGAACTGTCGTGTGCTATGGTACCTCTGCTGGAGCAGTTGTCACTCCAAGCCCGCTGTTTTCAGAAAGCACAAAAGCACTGGCTACCCAGGATGTGATGGTATCAGGTACAGTGACTTCCATTGTGGTATCTGTGTCAGATCTGATGGCAGAAGGACATAGCTGACTTTCAAAAGTATCCATTTACAGACATGAGTAAGTAAAAATGAATGTTTAAAATACATCAGAAATAAAGTCCAAACCCTTGGCAAGAAAAGCAGTTGATTATCTGTTTTCCTTTTCCTAGTCATTTAGAAATATTTGTGATGGGATCAAAATGACTAAAACAAACTTAAATTATTTTACATTACATAAATTGAAGATAATTACATTTCATCCCATTACATTTGATCAACTTTTACAGATTCTGTAAAACAATCCCCAGTGATGGCTGTTTCCCTAACTTCTTAGCTGTGAAGGAATACAACATTTGTGCTTCACAACACAGGTCAGATTTCACTGTTCATTTGACAGTTTGAACTTGCTCCTTGAATTAGGTGCAGACAAGAACAGGTTTCAGCTTCTTTGTCACAATCATCTCATGACTGTAGAGAAAGACATTGAGTCTCCCTATGAGTTAGCTCTCCATCTGTAAAAGGAAGACAGTTGCTTTTGTCTGTAGGGTTTTCATCTACTTTCTACTGAAACTGCAAGGTATTCTGTCAAGAATTGTCCTGTTTTGTGCAGTTGTAAGATGCCTCATTTGGTGGGCCGCCAATTTCACTTGTGGCCTCTAGGTGGTAGTAGAATATAAATAATACCACATTTTTAAGCAGTGTTTTTCAGCACGAATGCAGAATACTAAAACCTACAGAATAACAACAACAAGAGTAAATCGGTTTCCGTTTGCTTCTAATTTTATACCTAGTTTTGGTATCGATCCAAAGCCAAGTCTCTGGAAAATGTGTCCTCACATAGGGAGTGCTGAAATCAAGAGGTCCATCTCTAGCTACCGGCATATCATCACCAAAACCATCTTCTATGGGTATCATTCCATCATCTACAAAACAAAAATTATTGTCCTACCTACAAATGTCTATGTTTAAGAAAAATTAAATTAATACTGTGTTTGCAGTATAGTCTACAGCTTTGTTACATACGTTAACACTCCTCCATGACATTAGGAACTATTTTTTTGCTTGGGCTTTTTGTTTGTTTTTTTTTTCAAATGAAAGAAGTTTCACAAAAACATAAAGTTTCAACACGGCCTCTCCAGACTACTTCTGGAACTGGCATAATATGGCTACATACAACTAAATGACAAATTACTGCTATGCATATCAACTGGAACTACAAAGAAAAACACCATTCACCCTCAGCCCCTTAATGGGTAGGGTCACTCAGGACAACAGCAAATATGAAGTTTTAAAAATACTACCTATATGAATTCTGCATGTTTTGAACCTTAAAAAAAGTAATGGTTTGCAAAGCTAGATGCAGCTTGTACGTATACTACAGTAAGAAGACCTAATAGGGGCCCTAACCCATGGATCTGTTTTCCCACTCAGTAAATTAGATTTGGTTACATTTACTTTTATTACTTACAAAAAAAATGTTCTTTGTCGTCCTCAAGAATTGCATCAGTTGATACCCAAAGGCTGCATTTCTGGATAAAATTTATACAATATATCTCAATACAGGACATTCAGGATTTCAACAGTGCTCATCTATTTTCCTTTTCTTTTCTTTGTTTTTAAGAAAATATAGTCACCATAATAAAATGATTATAGACTTAAAGCAAGTAATACACAGGAACCAACAAAACTCAGATTATCTGAATCTGAATATTGCCTTAATGACAGAAAACTTTTAAAAGGAAAGATATTATCAAGCCTTTCCAACCTTGTGTTTCTATGATTCTACGATAATGCAATCCATATTTATGGAAGTGTAAACATATTTCTTTGCATTCAATATTTACATGTTGATAAATTTACAATTCAAAATCTATGTAAGCCACAGAAACTGTAGACTGTTGTCTACAGTCCCAGTCTTTAAAAGGGGCATTGACAGCCTTTTCTTCTAGTAAGCGATGTGCAAATCACAAAGCAGAACCCCAACACACACACACAAAAAAAAAGCTTAGCATTAAAAAAAAAAAAAAAGTACCTGAAAGACACCAAAAGAACCTCTGACCAGGGGGAAATACTGTGCTGTGTTGTATAAATTGAGTTCATGAAATACCTAGGACAAAAAAAAAAAAATAGCATCACCTAAAAAGTTAATGGAACCTCACATTTTTTCCAGAACTTTCACTGTTACAGATGCTGATTTATAGAGCTGTACCTCAAGCAGTAGCTCTGTTAGGTCTCATGTAAAAGAGAAAAGAATCCATGACAAGATACATGAGATTAGGCTGCAATAATTTCATAATTAACAGATTATTAACAGACTGAGACTACATATAGGAGCCTACAGCCCACTGATATTCTATGGCACTTAGGCTAATATGTCATTTGGGCAGTTTAGAAATGATGCATACTGTCAACTCTTTCCACTTGTTGGTGCACCAGAGCTTCTGCAAGTAAAGGGAATTCAAAAAGATGAATAACTAATTTCACTCCTCAAAAACTAAAATTACTTGTATTATTTTACGTTACTGATATTAAAGAGCACAATGCACAAATCATTAAGGAGTTTCTGTGACTATTTTGTCTTTCCCAGAAGGAGAAACTGCCAAGCAGTAACTGAGCAGTTTCTTGAATGGAAAAACAATAAAGTATTATTTTGAATTAGAAATGCTGGGCCTATTACCTTGTAAGCCTTAGAGTCTTTTCTGCTACTTGCAGAAGTGAAAAAACATTTGCACAATTAAGTACTACCAATTATGCCCAAAGAACATTACTCGTACAGCATATAAACTGCAATATTTGCATAAACATACATCTTTCATGCACACAATAATGAAATTTTTTTTCCCCATGTACTCACGGAATCTTCCGTTATGTCACTACTTTCTCCTAGAAGCTTTGTACTTTTGTCAACAACTGCAAGTCCAATTACTGATCCTGGGTCTGTTGTACTGATTTTAAGAGAGACTTTCTCAGACGGCTTGACCTTATCTTTGCTCCAGGAAATTTTAATCTAGAAAAAAGTAAAAAAAAGTGGCACTGGTTTAAATTATACGCTGATATTTACAGTCAGCTAACAACTCTGAGGAAACGTTTTCTTAATTGTCTATACTTAAGATTGGATTTGCTTTTCCAAGGACCGTTGGGAAACTACCACGGCATTCCTTCTGCTCTCTTGCTCTCTCAGCTGAGCAGTTCCTTGCACAGGATCCACAGTCACTTTAAGAGACTCTTAGAATGTAAGTAGCAATCTCTTGAGCCACAACAATACACTGGTTTCTACAGCTAAGGGCAGCAAATGAAATTCATTCTCTCTTTCTATCAGTGTACAACGCAGCATGTAATGTATTTTGGGAAAGACATTTTTAGGAAAAACTCCATCCCTGAAAGATTCCAATGAAGTGTTCCACAGTGAGATCAACACAGGAAAAGGGATTTGTATAGTGGGTGCATGAGCAAGGAATAAGGAAATCAATAGGCTAACACAGCATCAGTATGCCTTCCTATGGGGTAGTGAAAAGAGGAAGGGTCATTCATTGTAAGGCATTTCTAATGCACCCATCCCCACAGTGTCAGATGACAATGCAGAATTTCTGTTTCAGACAAACAATTTTACTTTTTCCTCATCAAAACACTACTATAAAGTCTAGAGATGGAGTTCAGCTCCATACTACAGCCGCCTACATTTAGCTGGCTACTTTTCAGTTTAGTGTTTAAGCTCCCATCACACCCAAGTGTCAAAAGGAGGTCACGGAGACTAGACAGCAGCTTGGCTCACCACTGAGCAGAAATCCAAACAGTAGTGGAGAAAACAGTTCTACAGGCTCCACTGACTGCATCGGCTGTGGGTGGAATTCACTTACATGAGCATTGGCACTTTTTGCCATCTGAGATGTTCAAAGGTATCCAAGACATCTGCAGTGGAGCTGCCAGACAGAATTTACCCTTCTGGAGCAGGCACTGGAGTCCAGGCGGAATATCCTGAAAACCACACTCACTTTGGGCAACTGAATGTCCATAAATAGAGCTTAGATGCATAATTCACATACAGACATCAGGGATGAGACTCAGTCACCTGAAGGAACCTGGAACCACTTGAGATGTCCCACAGCACAGTCTGGCCCTCACCTCCCACTCCAGAAGGGGATAAGTCTCCCTTAGGACCTGTGAAATACCTGTTGGTCCCTGGACAGTATCTTGAAGACCCTGTGGCCTTTCAGGGGATACTAGACGCCTATGTTTCAGCAAACAAATCCTGACCCTACATGTAAACATACATACTTAGATGTCTGAATCTACAGCCCAGTCATATCCTTTCTCTGATAATCTGTGAGTATCTTCCATGCACATTCAGTATGAAAATTACAGAGGAACAGCAAACACGCTAATGCTGGCAACATAAATGCAATTAGCACCAAGTGCTGCACTGTAAATAGACATCAGACTGATTCATGCAGAAAAATGATTTGCTTCTGTTTAAAGGACACCAAGGCACTGCAGCTCTGTGTATTTGATTTACCAGTTCATTTACAGAAACAAGATGCCAGGCAAGGCTACAAATTACAAAGAAAGTAAGTTTCCACAGTATTTATTTCAGTGGCTAGCACTCAAGTGGAGAAATGGAAAGAGCTTGAAATTTTGAAGCCTCTGAGATCAGTTCTTTCCTCGTCTGACATTTTCACTAGCTAGTCTTCATAGCAAATACAGTAAAGTTCATACTAAATTCTTATAATTTATCTTCTCAATTTTTCATCCTCTCTCTATGTATACTAGGATGGTGTTTTTCATCTATAAACTACATTTAATTGAACTGGTATTTTCAAGATCAGGCCTTACCTCATTGCTGCAAAATATACTGTAATCCTATCTGTGAACACTGCAATCAGTGGAAAAACTCCCATTTGTTTCCAGAAGGCTGAACCAAAACGTTATGGTCTCCCACTAGAAATATCTTCCTGTCTCTGTCCCCAAACTCCCAAATTTTAATGAAATTATCTTATTTGTTTTCTGTTTATTTAGACTTTCAGACACTGGTGCATAATAACCATAAGGTACAAGTGTATGCCTGCAGATCCCTCACTATCTTGCCTCTCTACCTCCTTCTTCAGTGATAACAATGCTCAGATCCTGAGCATGGATGAGTTACGACAAGAGTGAAACAGACAACTGTTTTGCACACAGGAATAAGACGAACAGCGTCTGCACTGATGTATGGTTGTAAGTGTTAAATTTCCGTAGGGCAGGAAGAATTTGAATGCATTGTGAGTCTTTGGTTGGTCTCACCTGTAAAAAGTCACAGTAAGGCTTTTATTAGCCCAAAGGACCAAATCTCATCCTGGTAAGTAAGCCAGAAAATCAATTCATTTCTGCAACAGCTGTTTTCCCATTCTTCAAACTTTTTTTGACTTGAAGTGTGCGTGGTCCCAGGAAACACTAGTCACATTCACTAATGATACAGCCCAAAAAGCTGCCTCTCTGATTCCACAAGGAAAACTAGGAGGACTCAAGGCTTGCAGAAGGAAGGTCCTTTTGCAAGGTCTCCTCAGAGACACTGCTGCGTGCAGGGCTCCTTGTGGTCACACCACGTACAACGTGACCACCACCTGGCTAGAGGAAGGTCTTTGTAAACATTTGCAATTCCACACTTAGAGGACTTAGTATCATTCCACTATATTTTCCAGAGCAGTCTTTGGCTCAGTAATTGGGCAAACTATTAGAAGCATGAGAAGATGTTGTCTGTCTGTTTATGGGGAACATGTACAGCTACTAGAAATTTCTTTCAGATATGAAATAGCCCTACATTTATAGCTGGACCCTAACTGTACTGGCATGATCAAAAGTCTTTCCAAGGACTTACACAAACCTCAGATTAGATCCACAATGAAGACGATTTCACATTTACAATCCTGTGATCTAAACTACTGCTTACCACACAACACACAGACAAAAACATGGTCTCAGGCTCAGGTTCAATATAGTTACCTTGTTGTCCAAAACAGGCTGAACGGGGATAGTAAGAGCATCATTTATAACCACTCCAAACTCATCAACATAGAATACAAGTATACATGCCAAAGGAGCCCAGGAATTTTCTGCTGTTAAATTGAATGTTTTTGCAACCTTTGTGCCAGAAGCCATAATTTGTTCCTTAGATAACACCTGAAAGGGAAAAATTAAACACTCAATCTGTTGGCATCTCAGTATGTCATAAGCTCTGCAATTCCTTCTACAAATAGCTGTTAAAAGAACAGGCATACAGCTGTGATTTTTTTTAATACTTGATTGACTAGTTCTACAAAACTTGGTATGCAATAAGGGGGTAATGCAATATTTAAATATTAGAAATAGATTTTTGCATGCTTTAATTCCTGTCACTATAGTAATAGTGAACTATAACAATGACTGTACAGCATAGTATGTGCTATGAGAACATAAAAACGCAACAGTAATACAACTGGATCATGTGGGTCATCTACAGCAGCATTTGAGTTTGAAGAAGAGATTGGGCCAACTCTTTTCACAAAGCACAATAAAAAAAAATGCTGAATGCTTCTAGTGTTCAATCATATTCCACTCAAATATTTCTCAACTTGGTAAAAGTCATCTTGGATTGTCCACATATGTAAAACCAGTAACTTACCAGATAATGGAATTCTCTTACTGGCTTGTTGCTTGCAATATTCAGCTCAAAAGGTTTCCCAGCCTAGTAAAAGAATATGATTGATATGGATGAGTATGGAAACATGATGAGTAACTTGAACTGTTTTTATCTTAGCAAGTTTTGTCTCAGACTATACCTTTACATCCTGGCTCTTTGTTTTAACCTGGAGATAAGTTTCGCTGGGAGAGCTGAAAACATCATAAACGCCTATGTCAGTTTTACTGTTGAGGAACTCTGCCTGTGAAACAATGCAAAACAAAGCTCTTAACACAACAGCAAAATCTATATGTTCACATATATGTTGCTGTTTATAACAGCATGGTAGCCTTCATGGCAATACAGGACCAGTTCTTGCTTTGGGCATCTGTTTCTTTTTTCCCTTGCTATCTTGGTGCAATTATTTAGGTCACATTTAGACAAAATCCATCACTTTACTTCTAGTTCTAACATGAATAAGAAGTAAGGAATACAATAGTACATGACACATAGGCTGTTGCACATGGCAGGAACAGCATACCAATCATCACAGCCTGCACAGTTCAGTGTGTCGCTGTTTCAAATCAACATATTACAAAGCAATACCTGAACTCTCAGAGTTTTTGTATTAGATAGGATTGGAAACTCAATGTCAATAATTCCATTTTCTGGGACTGTGTAATTCAGGACATGGACTGTCTTATTTCTCTCCTCTGTTGCCTCATTCTCAAGGTGAGAAAGTGAAGAATGGTGAAAAAACAGGTCTGACTGTTGTGCGGTGATTGTGACAAGATTCTGTCTCTCTTCAGCTGTCAGCTGGTTGCTATCAGAACGTGTCACTTTTAGCTAAAAAAAAAAAAAAAGAAAATGTCCCTCAAACAGTGTAAAACTAAAATCCACAACACACAATATCTAACAATGAATTTGCACTTAAAACATCACCAAAAAAAAAACCAAGGGTATTCTCATATTTGTCACATATCAGTACCTTTATTTTTAATCCCTTGAGAGCACTGCAGGTAGGCAAGTCAGCCAAAAACAAAATTATTCACAAAATATTTTTTTTTTCCACATAAAAAAGAGAGAGAAAGAGAAAGAGAGAGAATGCAAGTGGAACAGAACAGGTGACCTGCCTTTCAGCTCCCTGAATTACAACTCCTCTTCTTAAAGTGCTTGTCTATCGAGCAAAATATCCATATCTAACCTACTGCCTGAACACTTAATTTCAACAAAAGATAACCTAACATTACATCATGTGCAAGATAACACATCAGACAAGCAGAGATGATACCAAGTCAGATGTCTTCACGGACTAACCAAAAGAACTAAAGAAAAGACTGAAAACAGGCCCCAAATTGAAACAATCCATAAATTCTTCACTCCAACATCCATCAATCAGCACTACAACTTATATCAACCTTTATTCCCATGTGTAAGCAGATTCTCACCCACAGTAAAACCATTCTCCCTCTGTATTTTATACACCAAAAATTCAGTCTCTACATTTAAAAAAACTGAACTAATGTTTCCCTTTTCTTTTTCAGTTCAAAGGTCTGTCACTCCATTACCTCTCCTCCTCTGCCAGTATTTTCCTATCCTCTCTCTATACAGCACATACAGACCTTCATCTCTTAGTAACAGCAGTAGCTGTTCCTTCATGCTCCTCTGGGAGCACAGCTGATAATCTTCTTCTCCTCTGTCAGCTAAATGCTTCAACTCCCTCTCAGTTCATCTTCAGAGGAGGAGGAAGAAGCAGGTCAGAGCTGGAGTCAAACTAGGCTGCTGGCAAGGAGAATGAAAAGCACCAAAACCAAAGGTCCAATGGTAAGGCTAGCACAAAGGTACAACTTGAGTCAATCTATTCTGAAAGTGCATACTCAGCCTATTTTATTGGTATTTAGGTCTGATTTCTACATAGCAAAGGCTCTGGTTGCCTTCAAGAATTATGAAGTCTATTCCCCTTTTCAAGCAAAATGCAGTGATGCAATATGCAACCTCTGTTCAATGGAGAAATACTGACTGCAGCCCAGGAGAGCATGAAGAATATGACATGCTTCTGAGGGATTATAGCTGGTATGAAAAAGACAGGACAGAATGCAAAAAAGAGACACTTTCATTTCAGAGCAATGTGGTTTGATGAGTTTTAGTTTTGTAACAACTGATTAGTTTTGTGTATATATATATATTCACATTTATAAATATGTATACACTTTTATACACAAATATTAGGAGAGTTGGGACTCAATAACTACAAACACCTCTAAGCTTAATATTTCCTGATATGTAGCATGCAAAAGAGGTAATTTGAAAACAAATTTGCAAATTACACTTAAAAGTCTGAGGTGAATTTTGGTATCTAAGCAAAAATACAGGAAAAAAAGTTACATTTGTTTATGCACAAATCATAAGGAATCAAAAGAACTTACAGTAGCGATGAAATTCAGAGAAGGTTTTATAACTCTAGAGTAGTCCACAAATTCAATAAAATAGTCGCTTTGTTTTGGAAATATGATGGTACTTGAATTTTGGGAGATTCCTGTTGAATAATTGTATGTGTTAAGACAACAAGTTTATAACGTACATTTTTCTTTAGAAGCAGTATCATTTACTGTCAATGATATTTAGAAAATTCTATCATATTTTTCACTGTTTCCTCTCCTATTGCTCTCCATCCTTCCAGCTAAGGATCAGTACAAAGGTGATATACATACTGGTACTGTTGTCCGTGACAATAAATAAGCCATACCACACCATGCTATACTTCATCCATACTATTTCAGAATGACAAAAGGAAGGAACTTAAGAATCCCAGATCAGCCAACTTCACCTTACTGGGCTTTCAACAGAAAGTCTGTAATGAAACCTCATTTCTGGAACAGGCAGAAGTTTTTTACAAATTACTTTTTTTCTAATATGCAGGTGCAACATAACAGGAGCTCCCAAGAAAGCTCAGTTTGCAAATCAGGCTGTCTAGAAGAGGGTTAGAAAGACAGTGGGCAACACATGGCCAGTGAACTCCTTCTACTGTTGTGGTTTACAAGCAAACAAGTAATGTAAGTTTATGACTAAACTCAAGTTTGTAAGACAACCTAGTGCTAGTAATCTTTTATGCCTGCTCTTCTCATCAAAAGCGATCAGTCATTGACTTTAAGCCCTCATTCGGATTACTTAATAAATCATTTAGCGTAGAACTGTATTCAGCTGAGTGAACAGCTGGTTAAACTATTTAATATCTAGGTAAGTAATAGTTTGGATAATATATTTGTATGTGAAAGGTTCATATTTCCTTCAGCCCATGATACTTTGCTAGCACTTCTAAGCCCCTCTGCATACCACTAAGCTTTTCCAACATGATCTACTCTTTGGATTTCTCTTGGAAGACCTCGTGCAGCAACATACCTGTGAGTGACTCAGTAACCACAGCGATAATTTCTATCGGCTCTGTGTAATCATCATCACCCTGGTGCCATGACTGATCACCATTCAAGTTTTGCAACATAAGCTTGTTACAAGTAACATTCACAGATCCATTTATCTACAAAGTGGAAAAAAAAATGTTTATTATCCACTTCTACACTGCCAGAGCACTAGTGTATATGCTTTACAGAAAAAGACAATGAACAGGATGCTGCCTGAGGGAGGATATACTCCACCAACATTCCTAGAGCTCAGTTACTGTAGACTAAGTGCTGCTGAAGTCCTGAAGTGAGCCAACAGGAAACAACAGACACTATTTAGCTAAAGCTGAAGCTGTTTTTAACATACTCCACAGCTCAAGATTGAAAGACCTGATTTTGCAAAAAGGATGCCATGAATCTCTCACCACTTGTAAGTCTTCATATCAAAACTGTATGTCTTTTTACATGCCATGCTCCAGCTCACCTCTAGCATAGCAATTCCAATGCAATTACTAGGTAATTAGTAGGCAAAATGCTTTTGTCTCTACCATGCTAGAGTCCCACCTGGACAATTGCAGTGGTCTCCTGTGGCCTTATAATGCAGGGTTGAGTGTGCAATGGCACACGTGGCACCAGGAAACATTCCTGGGCACTGGCCCTCCATAACCCACACTGCTAGAAGGGCTTCAGGAATGTTCTTCTACTTGGGCCAGCTAGTGCTCTCCAAAATAACTACCAGGCATAGTTCAAGGGACTACAGCAGCCAACTATCAGTCCCAACAGGCAGTCTGAATGTAGCCACTTTGTACTAGAAATAGAGTTTAATGCTATTCATGCAAGTTACTCCATAGACTATGCCAGCAGAACTCAGCACATAAGAATGGTCCCATGCAGATTTAACCTACAAAAGCAGACACAGCCTTAGAGTCTACAACACTACTGAACTGCTAACAAAAGACTCACCTCCATTGTTTTTGTTATGTTTCTCTTGTTTGTCCAGTAAGAGACAGACAGGCAGGTGACTGTTACAGTTCCCTTCACTGGCTTTCCATATGTATACCTGAAACACACCATCAAAGTCAAACAATGCACCATCTCAAGAGCTTGGGCTCCTGAAAAGCTTTCAAGGCAAACGGTTCCACTAAAACATTTTTTCCCAGTTTCAAATATGGCCAGAATGCATTTGTACTTTGAACCATGAAGTTTTCAGCTCTAAGACCAGTTTACTGACACTAAAGTCAGAAGCCCAAAACCTGGAGAACACATAAAGAAGTAGGAAGTTCTGCCCATTCCTGCACGTGAGCTCCACCAAGTCTACTACTATTATTATGACTGTATAATGTAGGCAAATTAACTACATTAAGCTAAGCTGGAAGCAAGTTCTTGAACAGAAGGATGATGCAGCATCATAATTAATACGCAGTAGAGTAAAAGTGGGATGTGGGAAGTGCAAGTGTTATGCTTCCCAAATGCTGCTTGTACAAAGTGAGAGATCTCAAGATATTTATATTCAAATTATTTAATAATCACAGTGCAAACAAATCATGTCATTATTGGACAGCAAACACAATTGGCAGCTGTAGCTAATTTGTAAACTGTAACATACTCACTTCTTAGAATCCCATTATCAAACTGCAATCAGTGAGTAGTAATAAAATAAAAATTTTGCTCAAATGTTCCCAAGCTATATGGAGAGAAATCATTAGATTTAGACCTTATAGAGCAGACAAAGGGGAAAAAAAATCATTCTAATCCAACAGTATTAATACATTCATATGTGATAACTAAGTAATTTAAATCAATATGGATTTGATTGGTGGACACTTAAGAAATGTCAAAGCTGAAAGCAGAGGAAAAGAATAATTAAACAGCATAGTTACAGGAAAAATTCTGACAACACTGTCTTGCAGCTGAGCTGCAGTCTTTCCCAGCAGACCTAATTACAGTAAGAAGCTGCCATTAAGCCTGAAATGATACTGTCATTGGGCAGCATCTTGTAGTTAATCTAACAGTAGTCCAGAGATGACAAAGGAAAAAGGGTTTATGACATCTACAAGTTTAAAGGATGTAAAGTCCTTGTATACAGGGCATTACGCCTATAAAAACAGTCACCAGGAATGAAGTCATTCCTCATAACTAATTATAACATATCAGTAAAACTTTGACATTGCTGGGATTCAATCTCAGACAATTCCCTGGCGTCCAAGTCTGGATTTATTGCAGCAGACAGGTACGCTTTCAAAAACCTTATGAGAGCTTAACAAAGGAGATAAGTATCCTGTGACAGACCAAAACAACTTAGGAAACCAAATTCACATTGGCATATGCTACACTCCAGAAGTAACACAGAATGGGAATTTTTAAATTGTACCTTATGAGAAACCTACATGGTTTATAGTATCAGGTTGCATTGCCTCTTGGAAAGGAAGCTTTTCCTCAAAAGTTTAAGTGTTCCATTTAAACAGTTTGTTAAGCAATCACTTCCGTATTTCACTTAAAAGTACCTGTTTAGAAGGCATGCATCTTTATGGAATTAAATAGCTCCAGAAAGACCTTTTCTTTCAGGTCTTCTTGAATGGGTTTATCAAATTGCTTTACTTGGCTCTCATCTTCCCAAAATAAAACTAATTTCTCTTTAAGATTAAAAAATAAAATATTATTTATACAGCAGTCTACAATGAAGTCTAGTAGTCTACAGTGAAGACTTTTTTGAACTTCTCAAGAGTTTTTAATTCTTCACCTATTTATAGGTATAGGTATTTTGTTAGCTGGCAGAAGCCTGTACTTCAAATCCACAATGTTGATAAATTGGAACAAGAAGGACTCACATAGCTCCTCGCATAATTTTCCATTTGGTCTAATAAAACATAGTTACTCTACCTACAGACCTTGATGTGGTAAATTGGAGAGCACCATAAAAGAGCCGTAATAACAACAAAAAAAGTCTCAGAACATACATTAAAGCAAAAGACTCCAGAAACTATGAATAAGGAAGCTAAAAATATCTTAGCTGTCATCTAGAAATACCTGTACACAACCAAAAAGGGGCAACTAAAAGCCTGAAGATCTAGCATTGTTACACAAAAATCCAGTAACTAAAAATGTAAGCTAGCCAGCTAGTTTAGATTAGAAGATACTTTTTTTAGCATTCTAAATGTAAATTTTTGCTTTGGTATTTACAGATACACAATAATTATCTTAACAGTGAAGGCAACAATGGTATCAATGTTTTACTTACTTTGCAGTGACAATACCAGTTACGTCTTCCTCTCTCAAAGAGTAGTATAATGGTGTTGTTATCATAACATCAAATTTTGGTAAAACTAAAAAGAAAATTACAGGAAGTATTAAACTCACATAAGAAATAATATTTCTTTTTTTCTTAAAGTAATAAGGGTAGAACATGTAATACGGTACAGACTACTACAGTTTTCTAAGGAATAAAAGGTAAGATATACTTTTAACGCAAACTGATGCATGCCTCAGTCTAAGACTTTTTGTCAAAAGGAGAACACCAAGCATCACAAGAGCAGCCTGTGCTCAAACTTGTATGGCTGAAATATAAAATGTTCATTTCTCCTTCCTCACAGCAAGCTTGCAGGGGAAGCAGTAAACATTCAACCTATTTAGCCTTTACAGAATAATCAGCAAGCTTTGTGATCAGACATTATACAGATATCATGGAATGAACACATTGCTTGCAAGATCCTGGGAAAACAGGGACAACTGCATCTCAGAGGCTTAAGATAAGTATTTTCAAGATTGCATGTCATTCAGACACTACAGTAGTAGGTCATAAGAGCTACCAGAGATAAATAGGGCGGCTGCTAAGATGATGGTTTTCCCCAGGACAGACAGTCAGTCTGAGAGCAGATTTGAAAATTAAACTTTCTAGGAGTATTCAAATCGTTCGTGTTAGCCAAGGGAAGCTAGTCTCCAAACTCTAAATCAATGGAGACTCGATTACCGATTTTGGTCACTACTAAATGCCCTTAAATAACACTTACCATATTCCATCACTTTAAATCTTTGATAATGAACTTGACCCTATTGAAAAAAATATGTAAGAACATACATACAATTATGGTTAGATTAGCAAATTTAACTTATATTTTAGGTCCTAACCCACCCATATTCAAGTTAAATTACAATTGATGAAATGATGTAACTTTAAATTATGGCTCATCATCAGCTCCTGTTACAGAGTTCCTGTTAAGAACCAGTTGTAGGTACTTGCACCACAGAAGGACGTAGGAAGCTCACACACAGCTGATTCTAAGTATATAGAGTATATAAGTATATATATAATGAAGACCTCAGAGAGCTTCCGATCTGCAGACATCTACATATGCCTGGTTTCTGTATAAAAAGTAAATATCCGAGCCAGCTACCTTAAAACTACCTAGTAAAAGTACTTAGAGTAATCAAGATGAACCATGACAGACCTACCAGCAGTATCTTTGCTACTAACTCATTTAAAATTAACTCAGGTATCCTATGCAAAAGAGAAGCCCCTACAGTATATGTAGAGGACAAAACTATTTCAAAAGCACGTATAATCTTAAAGCTGTTAATTTACTCAAAAAAGGCTAAGGTTTAGTTATAGTCTACAGTGTATACTTACTTCAGCAGAGATTGTCATGTGTTATATCCTCCTGTCTTTTATTTGTTGGTTAAAAATAAATGGAAGAAATAAGCAACTGTACAGAATATTAAGTTTCTTGTGTTCTCTTCTATTTTCCTTTTTTTTTTCCCACTTATTTCTTGATTTTCCTCAGAATATCTAAAAGCCTACTCCATCATATTTTTGAGATTTGGTACCTTAGGCCATATATTGCTCATTCTTGGGAACTGAATTTTTAAAGTTTTTTTTTCCCCACTCTCTTAACATTAAAAAAAATCAGCAGCTATTTTTGTTCTTCCATACAATGACAGTTGACCCAAAAGGTCCTGGTACTGAGCCACGTTAATTTTGCTTTTTGTTGTCTTACTCAATTGTTCTTCCCTGCTAGGGTGTGAGTAATTCTGACCAAGCATGTAAGTCATTTGTTTGCAGACATATAACGCTCATTCCATGATTTTTTACAGCATCATGCCAAAAGCTGCCATCAGCAGGGAAATGGCATAAGGTGCCTGGAACTGGAGCTCTGAATCTCAGCTGATCTGCTTGACACTGGGATTACACTGGAGCAACGACCAAATACTCTCACACGGCTTTTTTTAATCATTAATAGACCAGACTGTGCCTCACTCAACCAGATGGGACACGTTAACGCATTCTTTCGTGATAAACAATGTATCAATGACATAAACAAAGACTAAAAGAATGGCTAGCATAATACTTCTTGTACCCGTATCTTACTAACCATTTGATATTCTCAGTTCCAATAAACACGTGATGTTGTGGACAGAAAGCTAAATTATTATATAAGAACAGAAATACTTCTCAAGAGTTTTATTTGAGGAAAAAGAATATTGATATGTTACTTGTGAAATGTTCATGCCAGCCTTCATCTGAAAACGTGAAATAATATAAGGATTTGGTATGCATGCATATTTTTAAAGGCTTGGCTTTAAAATAATAATAATAATAATAAAGAATAATCCAAGAAAACCCCTTTGCCATGTCCACAAACCTCATGAGTCAGTTGAAAACATTTTTGTGCCTGGTTCAGAAGGAGCCAACTTGAATGGTCTCCCCAGCCCTCCCATTGGGTGCATGCAGGGAAGGGCAGGCAGCAGCCATCTCCACGACCGGAGGTGCTCCTGTGCTTGGATGGGACATTTGGAGGACCTCCTGTACTCAGATGGGGCATTCCAATGCAAAGGCTTCCGCCCTGCTGGCAGGACTGCAGGCCATAGAGGAAAAGCAGCCAAAAATAATCTCAAGCCTTAAGCAACATAGGAGCAGCAGAAGAATGAAAGGGCTCAATCCCTTTCCTTTTTTCCTCTAAAAAATAAAAATAAAAATCTCCAAGAGGAAAATCTGAGCTCAGCTGGGCTGGAAGAACAGGCTGAGAAACTGAAGGAAATCTCCAGTTCCCAAAGGACAGGAAGGGAGAGGCTCCTTTTGAAAGCCCATTTGCCTCTTTGCTGAAGACCCTTCTGAGAAATAGGGAAAGATCAAGACAGAGTCTGTCACTAGGAGATGGCTATTTTCCAAGGTTAGTATCACTGGCTGCTGTTTGACTACATGGTGAGGTTATGTCGATGTGGAGCTCAGAAATCTCATTATTTCATTGCTTATTTCCAAGAACAATGCCACCCCTACAAGTACCTGTACTTGTGTACAGTGTGCTGGAGTACCTCAGTGAACATGGTTTGAAATCTGGGGCAAAGGAGACTCAATATGGACAATCAGTTGTCAGGTAGTGTATGGAAACATGCCCAGAAGCATGTGAGAAAACTGTCATATGTCCGTAAGCCCTGCAACTGCATGGTCCTCCAAGGAGATCCTCTGAGAATCACCATTCAGAAGTTAATGGTAATACCAGTATTTGGATATCATAAAAAATAATCCATACTAGTTTGAAATATTTCATTCTTTAAGTAGGAATTAGATCTCCTGAGAGGTAAATGAATTCTGTAGTTTCACTGATCAGTAGATGACTTCTTTATTTCATCAAGATATGTCAGATGGGAATGAGTGTCTGTGGCAAGAGCCGATGAGAGCATGAACAGAGAACTCCTGTGGAAAAAACCCTTGGACCAGAACTCAAGCTGGAAACAACCACAATAACTATAACCTCTCTTACCTAGTCAACAACGACTACAAGTTAAGCACCTAAGACCAAGTCCCTTATGCATATATATTTACACTTTTCCTAGCAAAAGACTTCCATCAAAGTAAATCCTACTGATTTCATGATTAAGTCACTGAACACCACAATAATTGCCATATCTATATTCTCAGGTTTGAAAAGATATATGCATGATCTGCTATTTTCACGTGCAGATCATAATCCTTGCAATACAATGTGCCACAGTACCATATGCTACATGCTGTCCACAGTCAGATTACTACTGGGTAATCTTAGGAACAGGTATCTTAGGAAAATTACATGTAGTGAATTTATCTGGTTCTCTGTACATTTTCTATTTCCAATACTAAGCATATATATGTCACCCTTGCTGTCAAGCGAACCATGAGCAGAATGTTGTGCCAACTGGTAGGATGAAAAAAGCATGTCTCTTGAAAATTACTTTTTCTTTCACCTTAGAAACCAAAAGTTAATTAAAAGTTAAGGGAACTGTAAACAGTAGAAAACAGAGTAAAGAGAGTCTAGAGCTTTTGGTTGCAACTTCTCTAAATAACAGCCTTTATGACAGAAAACAAGACATGGACTGAAAGGAAAAGGGAAAGGAAAAGACCCTAGTAGGTCATCTGACGGCCAAGCGAGATTTCTAACTAATGCACACTTTTCAGCCAAACCGATTTGAAACAGGCCAAGTAACAACACTTCAAACACTCTGAATCATTTTAGTTCTTCAGGGCAGGGCTATCTCTCTGGTAAATATCGTCCAAATATTTTGAAGTGTACTTTGTTAAACCAGTTTCCAGGAGTGGTGGCTTTCAAGTGCTTAGTTATATACACAGTCCAAGCAAGAGATTTTTTTTATTATTATTCAGATAGGAAAACAAGCATGATGTTTATTCCACTTGGTCTCCCATTTTGCTGTAAACCAGCATTTCTTAAAGCACAAAAGATCTATAACATTCTGTGCACACTGCCCAGAATATATCTACAGATTAAAAAAATGGTGCCAAAAAGAGATCCATGTAAGTATTCCAAGACCATACAGATGATGGAGCCTTTCTGCATTTGAAACTTAGATGCTGTAGACCCTGACATCTAAGCATCACTGAACAACTAAGGTCCAGATTGTGCTCTCCTGTGACAAACCAGTCCTGTCTGAAGTCATTTGGGTCTAATCCAGCAAGTGACATCACAGGCATTGTGCCCCCAGATTTTAACTTCTTTGGCACCCGAAAGTCCCTGAAGTGACTGTGGCCTAGGTCCACCATGATTGGCTTTGGCACTGACATGTGTCCCCCAGCTACGGCGTCAGGCCAGGCTCCGGGCAGGGTCTCCCTGGCCACCAGGCGGCCCAGGCCAGGAACACCTCACCTCAGCTTTTGCTGTGCAGCCCACTCAGTGAAACAGGCCGTTACCTAGACAGAACTAACTTAACCAAAGCTTTTCACGACCACTTGATTTTCATGCCTTATGTCCCCAGAATTTTGTATGAATTCCCAAACTTCTGTTCAAATGCCTCAGCGTGGTCTCCAGAAATGAAGCTGTCCCACTAAGTGTCACCAGTATTCACACCATCAGATCCTGACTGACTCTCAGTTCTCTTTTACGAGCTACCGAATACACAGCAAATCACAAAGGTTTTATGTATAGTCTGATTCTGCAAGATAGTGACATGCAATGACATAAGTAATGACCTAACCTCAAACTCAATGAATCAAATGAGAAATAAAAAGGTGATCTAGAAGTAAAACGTCACAGCATTCACTGTGGATAGCACACATAAAACCTCAAAGTTAAAAAATTCAAACTACAAAGGACATAATTTTATGATAATCAACCAATCAATGATTTTGAAAGTTGATTTACATCTGAAGCTTTTAAAAATATAGATATTCTTCAAAAATACTTTAGAAAGCCCTCATTGCTCCTGAATGATTACTACTCTTTTGTATCATAGATTTCCAAATAGTAACTTCCATCAATTAGATTACAAAATGCCTTATAAAAAATCTTTTAGCTAGAAATGCCTGTTACAAAAACTCAGTAACTGAAAGCCTTTCAGCAACAGGCTCCATAACAGGAAATATAAGATATCCAACTAAAATACAAGGTGGAGACTTGGGAACCAGACTGTAATTACTCTGTCTTGAGTTTTCTTGGAACAGCTGTACTAACACCTGAACCCTTATTAAAAGTACTACAGGATGTTTAATAGCAGCAAGCAGCCAGAACCTGATTTAAAACAGGATTCAGAGGCAGGATACTTGCAGGAATCCAAATTC
This sequence comes from Anseranas semipalmata, assembly GCA_013399115.1. Taxonomy (NCBI): domain Eukaryota; kingdom Metazoa; phylum Chordata; class Aves; order Anseriformes; family Anseranatidae; genus Anseranas; species Anseranas semipalmata. The sequence continues at coordinate 153,396 of VXAA01006102.1, forward strand.
TCCACACTTGGGAACTGATCTGTAACCACTGGAAGGGAAGTATTATTTACGGATTTAACGGCACTTTAAAGACAAGAGGGAAACCAGAGATAGAAGGGTTGTACAGCTGACACTTTAAAATAGAAAGCTCAGGTCCTGGCACCAGGAAAGCTAAGTTATGCAGAAGTCATGCAGAAATCATCCTGTACTTGCCATCTGAAGATGTTCCTAAAGCCCTGAGAAGATCCAAAGGCTGTGCCGGATCCCATGGATACTGTGGACCCAGGGCTAGCTGTACCAGTTAAAGATAGGTAAGTATAGCTACAAAATTGCCAATCCCCACCAAAGTGCAGCACAGACATACATTAAGGACTCCTTAGCAGTAAAGCCAAGTTCTTAGTGACTTCTGTTATCAAGAAGGGATTGGTGAATCTGCAACTTAATATATGATGCAGAAAAACCTGTACCTCCCTTCATGGCAGGTGGAGCACAGCGAGGAATATCCAGAAATATCCACTTGGAGTGATCCGAGTCACTCACTTGCTTTCACTGAACACTGACTCGATTTCCATCGACTACGAAAGGATCTTCAACACCCAGAATAATCTACATATAGACATCTACACACTGTAAACCTCAAACTGAATCCCACCCCACATGACCTTGTATTTCAGGTCATAAGCTCATTTCTAACTAAAACCAAAAGGAAATTTCCCATCAGCTTTCTTCTCTTCCTTTATTCTGCAAGGTTTCTTCCAGTTTTCATTAATCCAGTGGTATAACATGCTATCAGAAAAATAAGTGTGAAACAACTCACTAGACTGACTTAGTATAATAATGTAAATATTACGATAGCTATGTAACATACTTTGAGCATGATAGGATCATGCAAGGTAAGATACTGAGCAGGTGCATACTATCTTACACAGAAATAATGCATACTGCTTTGTCATTATATTCTTTTAACACAGGATATGAAGATTAAAGCAGAGCAGGTGTGAATGCTGGAGTCTGAAAGGAAACAACATAAGCTTCTACGTGTGTTTTTTTTTCCCCACAGGTTAAGCATCATAAGAATAGCCAGTTTTTTCTGGACCCTAAAGCCTACTACATTTTCATTTATATATGTTCCTACACTGTTCCTTCTCTCCTCTATCTAAAATTTCATTTCATAGAGTTTAATGACAGAAGCCATTTAGCCTGACTTCCTTTTATCACAGGTTTGGTTACTCTAGAATTTAGCAATCTACTTGATTATAATGCATCTTCCAAAGAGGCAGTCATTCTTGAGGCTAAAACACCAAGCAACAGAGACCAGAGATGCCTTCACTCTTTTTTTTTTTTTTGTTCCAGTGATTAAGATCCTGATCCACAATAGCCTGAAAGAATTTAATTCTTTTTCTGTGGAATCCCAAATAACCTTTGTCATTATTTTTCTCAGGATCCATGCCAGATGAAAGGTCTATAGTTTCCCATGTTACCTCACTTACTCTTTACCGTTAAGGACATATTCATCTCCTGCTCATCTTCTCAAATCTTCCCACAGTGATATTCACTAAACCACACAGAACTACATTAAATGATTCCATCCCTGCCACACAATCACTGTTTCCTCATGTTACTGGGCTCTGCCAGCTCTGGAATTTCATTTGTTTCCAGCAAACTTTAAAAACTCTTTCATAGTGTTACTAACCATCAAGTTCTCCCTGGCATCTTTACATTTCCTACAAATACACAAGAGTTCAGACTTTCTCATTAAGATGTATATCTATCTATTAGCTGCCCTTTTTCCCCACTTATTAAATGCTGTGTTTCTTAGATATGAATTGTTTCCTCCATCAATAAAAATGAAGAACCCAGTTCCTGTTCTGACCAAGTTTATCTTTTCCAAAGAGAGTATTTTGTTAATTGTACCAAAAGCATTTTGCAGTACTTTTCACTTTGAATTGTTGAACAGAGAAAGATACCCTAGTTTGATGGGTACTATCCCTGCCCTTGGATATTCTTCATGCCACTGAAGTATTTGGAGCTCTATTAAGGCCCTCAAACGTGACATTCAAGTCCACACTCAATGCTAGAACACTAAGCTTTAAAAAAGTAATAGTAGGGAAAATGAGATGTTCTTAGCAAAATATGATAAAGACAACCCAGGAAGGGGTGCACTCTGGTAGATCTAACACGAACCTAGGCCAATGCTCAGTCTTTGGCAGCAGCCAAGATTCAGCACCCAGAGTGTCACACCAACCAGGACTAGCAGCCAGCAACATGGCACCAGCCCGAGAGCAGGGGGCCTCCTGAACCAGGGATCAGGCCTTTTCAGTTCACAGTCCTCAACAGGCTTTACTTCAGTGAAACTGTTCGGCCACTTTTTTGATCCCATGTGAATTGTCAGTATTCACAACACACACTCATGACGAGCTCTACATTTCACTTCTGCCATTTTAATTGGTTTGAAATTGTCCTCTACCTCCTTCACCTATGTATTGGAAGAGACATTGAACAAAATGTTCCCTGTTTATCTCTTCCTCATTACTACTCATGACTTGAGAGACTTGTTTTCCTGGCTTACTGACATTCATTAACCATCTGTACTACATACTGGATGGCTAAAATTTAGAGTACCATTTCCAATCATCTATTAAGATCTTACTTCACTTGACTGTTTTCTCAGCTGCTTTATTAGTCTAGATAAATCCTTCAATTTTACATTTTTTTTCCTTTTTTGGGGGTGGGGAGGGTGTTTCAGGGGGGAATGACACTCTCATTCAGATCCTGAGAACAGCTGCTGCCATTCCTTCAGCAGTGTCCTACTGACTTCAGGATTATTCATGACTTAGCAGAAAGTCCAAACAAAATTTCACAAACATTTTTTCCTCTGGCAAGAGAGCTGCTGAAGAAGCCCACCACCCTTACAAGCCTTTGTTCCCATGTCTGAGCCACACTTCACCACCTCTGGAGAAGTGCCTGTGCATTTGTGAGAGGGGCTGTGCTGCAACCAGATCAGGGAATTGGTCTAGGTTAAAGAAAAGAAAACAGAGCTTTAATCTTCAAGCTTTTCAATCTGGGTCGTTTCCCTGATGCACTTTAGATCTCAGCCTTATTACACATGCCTCAGCGCTACTGAGAAGCTGCTGAACAGAGGGATGGGAAGGAGTGGCCAAGCCCAGGGACAAGGGCAGGAACAACTTTAAACATTTTTCCCATCAAAGACAATAGTAATGAATCCACACCCACATGAGAACGTGTTTGAAGAATCCAGTCCTGATACTCATTTGAGCACCTCATCTACCTCAGCCTACAGAAATCTATAAAGCACATAACTGTTACTGGCAAATATAATTCTGAAGCTATACAAAGTCAAATGCTCCTGCCCCATCTTATTAGGAAACTACACAGTACTGTTTGTATTTGCTAAATGTCTCTGAAAAATCATTGCAAGCCAGTTTGGAAATGCAGTTCCCAAATTACAAGCATTTAGAGCAGTCAGAATAAACTTGACACACACAGTCTTGAACAACTAAACCTCCAGCTATTTCTACAGTGTATTTACCAGTGTATGAGGATCTTAAAGGATTTGGACTGATAGGACTGTTACCAATAGCAACACACAAAATAAATTATACCAGGTTTGTTATGCAATAGTTCTGCTTTATTATTCACCATTTCTATTTTGCATGGTTATTTTTTCCTCAGTAACTCTTGAGTCACTGTGAATTGGTAAAACACCACTAAAACTAGACAGACATTTGTAAATGACAGTCTCTGATTCCACACCCCTTGAGACAGTGACTGGCTGCACACCAGGGCACAATGAATTTCTGTATATTCACTTACAAAATAAACATAAAGGTTTTTCACTTAAAAAAAAAAAACAGTACTCCATAAGCTCTTTCCTTGCTATTAATATTTAAAATCCTCACCTTTTTAAATAACACGTTTTAGAACTAAAATACAGACCTTAGGATAAAATATGTTTTTTTTCTTATACATATTTTCTTCTTAATGTATTTCCTTACAAAACCATATACCACTGAAAAACTTGTGAGGTTTGCATAGTTTCTTTGGGTTTGGCATGAAGGAAGGATTTCCCCTTATAGTCCACGCTTATTTCTGTTTTTGCTTCAGCAAAGTAAACACAATTTTATTCACACCTATCAGGACAAATGAAATCTCTCTGTAAGTTGGCAATGTTAATACTCACATTCACTTCCACGTCTATGGACCAGTCTCCTAGTGGAGGGTTTGTTGATAACTGAAAACTTTTGGAAACTACACCCAAATCACCCTCCTCCAGCAACCACTGCTGAATCAACTTCTTCCGAGGGTCCTAGAAGAAAAGTCAGGCTGCATGTTAAATGCAAGAGGCCTTGCTAGCAAGATTTAGGTAGCAATACATATGATCTGTATTTGGCATGTGAAGTTGGAACATATGAAAAACTCCAATGCATACGAGGTTCCTGTGGATACTTACTCGGATATATATATTTAGAGATGCTTTATAAGGTTTCAGATCAGGATAGACTGTGACAACCCGAAACATCACGTCCTGTCCTGGTTTATATGTAGATTTATCAGTCTGGATGAATACAGAGATACTCTTTGCCATGTATATCAAGCTGGTACGGTTGGAGAAGATGCGCTGGCCGCCAGCATGGCCTTCCACCAGTAATTCATAATTACCAGAAGCACTGTTCAAAGGCAGCTAAAAAGAAAATTACGACTCACTGTTAATTAGCCAAGATATAATTGAAGAGATTATTATTCCAGAAACATTTGCCATTAAGGTTTCTGACATACTCGTGAACATGTCAACTTATGTAAACACTCAAAAAGAGGAAAAGGATTTCAGGACTCTGTCACTTCAACAATTACACGAAAATGCAATCTCAGAAGCATCTTTCCAAAATATCTGTATCCGATTTTTACTAGTAATCAGCTTTTCAATAATGTAAGTATCTATGTACTCACATACCATTCATAGATACACATGCATTGAGCTCTCTTTTCTTTTTACAGCTGTTGAGAAATTTCCCGTGGTTGATTTTGGGGGCTAATTTTTTTTTAAGACTGTCATTTTCTGGTAATGAATCTTCCAGAAATAAAAAGAGCTGAAGAAGCTACATGTGGGCAAGATGAGCAGGACAGAAAGAAAACCTTGCGCTTCTTTTTACAAGCTTTCCCTTCATGTCTTTTGGTGCAGAAAAATTAAATTCAGAATGAAAATCTCCTGAGGACATGGGTACTGTTTTTCAGTAGAAACTGACTGATTTTGTCTCATCTCAGTAGTTTAATGATTCATAATTACAGCACACATTGCAGCTCAACTAGTAAGATAATTATTCTTCCGAAATATTAAAGAATAAAGGAAGAGACATTTTATACAGTTAGCTGAGATGCTTTATTTAGGATAGATGCTGAAAGCTCCTTCTGTGCTGGCAGTGAACGCAGACAGACATCGCTGGCAAGGAAGTTCAGACCACTTAAGACCAGAATAACCATGCACAGGTGTCTCTCTAGTGACTGGAGGAAATCTGGAGCTCACAATTCAGATGCACCAGTTCATTTCCTGCAGTTAGATGGGAGGAATCCCAGCCACAGAACTGCTGCAGGACACGGAGATTTCACCTTGAGCAGAGCCTGCGCAGACAAGGAATGACCCCAGGAGCATCCCAGCCCAGATGCAGGCTTCTGTACTGCCATCTGCCCGGGAGCATCTCTTTGAAGATGGAAAGGGTTGAACAAAACGTTCAGCTGGTTCCAACAAGTAGCACTGCTAAAAAGCTTAAGAGTCACATGCTTCTGTTTGTAGTTAGAACAGTAAATCTGGAGTAAAGCCTCTGAAGTCAAGACAACTAAAACAGACAGGCTTACATTTTTCAGCATAACATATGGAAATTAAGCTCTCCTCTCGCACTGGTAATGAAAATTACATCTGTTAACTCACCAGGCACAGCACTTCAAAAGTATCCTACCAAGCTCTATAATGAAACACTGTCTTGCTGTCAAAACTCATTTTAAGAACGTCCAGTGAGGTAATGGAATTTCTCCCAAACAGGGAAAAACACCACACAGTAACAAATAAGGTAAATGCAAATGTCTGTAACAAATACGTTTCTTTCTCTGCGTGTTTACCTATAAACAGGAATCAACTACAATTTCATCCCTCTCTGTTGACTTTCTGTTTTGAAAAAACAAGTCAGAAGGAAAAATCAGGGAGAGGGAAAATAAACTGGCTCTCTTTTTCCACCCATGAACAGGCATATGATGACACAGGAAGAAAAGGTACCCTTTAAAATCTGGACTTATATAACCAAATTTTAGGTGCAAAACACTAGACTGAAATTGATTCTGCATTTGCTTCAACTGCAGGTCTCTGTATACACGTTGCCAAGAACATATGATTCACATATTTCAACACTCTCAAACTTCCTCGCCAAGTATTCTGGAATATATTAAATAGGAGGGACAGCCTTAGTTACTACATCTGTCAAATATTACCTCAGAATTGATTCATTTAAGAATATTACCATTTATTAAATAAGTTTTATTCCCTAAGAAGCAGACAGGATTCCCTACAAGAACTCCCAGAGACATTAAAAACCTTCAAAGTCAAAATGGGGGGGAAATAAGCTTGTTTTTATCTCATTGTAGCAGTGAATAGTGCTCTTACAGCATTATTTTAACACACTTGCAAGGACTGTCTTTGTTTTCTTCTTTAAAAGTCTGCAATTGGCATTTACAGACCTCATTTATTTTTCTGTAGCTTTTTCCTATCATGAATAAAGCAACATGGGTTGTTCCTCTGATTTTTCATTTCTTGATATTTTTTATAGTATCTTCTTTTATATATACTTCTTTTATATTGCAAAAGATCTTTCCTCCCTGTAACTTGGTGACAAAACTGCCTGTTGTATCTTTCTTGATGTAAAACACAGAGACAATAAAAGTGCATTGCCATGGCAGTGTATCAGGACAACTGAGGTGTAAAGTAACCTAAATTCTGGTGCACATATCCATGTTAATGGAAACTGAATTAACACAACATTTCTGGAAGGTCAGTGCTAAAGTAACGGTAACTATTCACCTCAGCCCCACCAATTCCTTCTCTAAAAGGACGTTTCCCAACGCAAATATGAGCAAGGCAGCTTTTAACAGCACCTAGTAGGAACTTACTGTAAAAATATTTTATCTTCATTGATACACCCCTCAACTGAATGGTATTACTATCCTTGTTTTGGCGCACCTAACGTAAGACAGAAAAAGGCCATCTCAAGCACTTCTCCTGACCACATCAGCCACCCTCACGAGCACCTAGACAAGGAAGCTACTGTCTCCTCTGGAAAATATGACAGCTGAAACCAGCAACTCTTTACCCACCTCGTGCTACCAGCCAAGAATACTTTGGGCAATACATAAGTCTACCATAACTACGTGAACAACAACAAAAAAAAACATTGCACCATTAAAAGATGAGTCAGTTCTCCAGGTTAGGTCCAAACTGTGCCTGACCATTCCTCTCCCAACCCTACAACACACCCTGAGCATTCAAGAAACATGGAAATGACACTCAAGGAATGTATAGTTTCACTAGGGCTGTGGTAAAGCAGGTTGGCAAATTTAGATCAAGCTCAATATATGGTTCCCCATTTTATTTATTGTACGCTTGAAGTGTTCTAATAGTTTTTCAGTTTGGTAATCACAGCGTCTGTCTCTTACTACCATTAAAGTGATTATGGAATTCAATTTTGCAGAGTGCTGATGAGACATAAGGATGCTTTAAGACTGGGCAAATTACATTAAGGAACTTGCTAATCTAACCTGTTTTGTTTTGCTTTTAACTGAATTGTCTGTGCTTGCTAATTTATGGTTTGCACAGATACATTTCAACATAGTAGTCTTCATAACGTTGAACTGTTCTTCACCCCTGATTATCCATCTATCAAATAGTGCCGGATTAGTTCATCAGATATATAGTTTATTTGAGATCAGAATCTAAACCTACTGGATTTAGGGATATTTACAAATGTTAAAAAAAAAATAAAGAATTTGGTAAAAACTTTTTTTCCTGACATGAATACCTAATTCTTTAGATCAGATGTTCAAGATAAGCATCCAGGATTATAAATTCAGAATTCCTACTCAATTAACAATTGTATTATACATTTTTGCTGACTAGTTAGTTCATTATGTACTTTCACTGAATGTGCATTTGCAAATCCTTAAGAAGACTATAAATACAAGCAATGTTTTTATTTTAAATTTCTCAGTTATTACTTCACACAATTATTGCAGGTCTAATTATCCTTCATAAAGGATATGAAGTAGGGATGTAGGTAGCAGCCAGTGGGGAAAAAAAAAAAAAAAACACAAAAAGCAAAGTTCAGGGCTCAGGTTTTATGAGAGCTTGTGCTGATGCTAGAAGTCAGCTCACAAATCCTGTAATTACTTGTAACAAGCTGCAGTGCACTTGATCTGAAAACTCCTTGGCTTATTGGTCAGCAAATACATTCATCTGAGAAAGTGAAAATAGCCAAGATCACATACAAAATATATCATCTTACTAACATTAACTGCTGAAAAGTCACAGGCAATCAACATTTTTCTTAGGAGGAAAGGAAAGAAATACTTACTACTGGAAGAACAAGAGTCCCAAAGGAATCTAAAGGAAAAAAAAAAAGAAATATAACAGTGTCACAGATCTTATAAAAACTGAACAAAACATCAACGTTATCAGGTTAATTAGCAGAGTTGTGCTCCTCCCCTGTTCCCACACCGCCCATAATACCCACTGGACAACTGAATCCCCTTGATGTGGCTCCTCCAGAGCTTGGTGTAATGGAATGGTTAGGGGAGGAACCAAAGATGGGGAAAGGGATGGATGTAGGTGATTTGGGGAGGAACAAGTGCGGGAATACAAGAGGACTAAGGGGATAAAAGGGACTGGTCACACGTAAACAGGAGTTGGTCAGGACACTTGTCTGGCCATGCCCTGTGTCTGATCAGTGCATTCTGCCCTGTCTTCTTATTAAACTCAAGTTTTAACTGCTTTTTTGGGGGGGTGAGTGACTCTGTTCCGCATGCACATGTGTGTCTGGAGATCCTGCACCTGGAGCAGGACCATGGGTTAGAGGGCCCACGTGTTTAGGTGCCAGCAGCTGGAGAGACGGGAGCATGCACGTACGGTGTTGGTGTGCATGTCAGCATGTGAAAGCATTCCTCTGCTTCTGCAAAGAAGCTGATTCTGCAACTCCTTCAAGTGTAAGAGAAACCTGGGATACTTTGTATTAATCTCTTCTTCAGTTAAGTAGCTGACTACTTCTGATAGTTTTTATCAAGACAGCTTTTCCAGAAGGAATAAAAAAAAAAGGAAAAGACTTTAAACCTCGTGCTATTAAAGAAAGGCAAATATGAAAAATTCCTTAATCCTGGTTATTCCCTCTAGAGGTAACATCCTCCCTGGTGCTTCCACTGCTATGGGAAAAGAAAGCCAGCGTGACAGCCTGTCTATGCTGAGCCACTGCCTCTACAACAACCAAAGCTGCTTCCTCACTGGGCACTGGCTCTCAGCCTGCTCTTTGCCAGAAACATCCACTCTGTCCCCTTCTTACTTACGTGGCTGATGGAAGATGTGCGATACCCTTTGCTGGGCTGCAAAAGGATCAGCTTCAGAGCAGTCCTACAGTACTATTACCTCTCTGTTTGGTGGGAGCAGATGTCCACGTTCTCCACTTGAGCTTTCTCCTTTACATACACATACACTGAAACACCTTTACTATCTATTCAGGCTTCTATTCCACCCAAGTTACTACTTTCTGTTGATTCTGTAGCTCAGACAAAGGCCAAAATTTACAAAACCATGCACAGCATTTACCACCCTTAAGCAACAGAGTGCAAAGAATTAGCCATCCTCACGGCACCTGGGGAACAAGTAACCAGCACAATAATGTGCATGGGTTAATATAACTTAATGTTTTAACTATTTCAGATAATGTGGCCTCAAATTTTTTCACAATCCAAATAAATGTTCTGTTAAGAGCCTGGATAACATAACATCCTGGAGCCATAAGTGCCATAGCTTTTATTTTAATTATGTAGTGTGTTTTCTTTTGCTGATTTTAATGTTTTTGCCTCTCGGTATCATTATCTCTCATATCTCAACATTACTAGCTGATTTTTTTGTTTGTTTTTACAGATTTTTTTTGGCTGAGGTTGGAAAAGAATGGCTGATAAAATCTAGATCCATTAGTATTCAGCCATATCTGACCATTTTTACTGCAAAAATGTACTTTAATAATTTTCCAGTTAGTGCCATAAAATTTAAATGGGTACTGCAGCCCCTGTAGAATTCGTTTTTCATGTGTATCAACAGAATTGTTTTGGAATTTCCACACAGTTACACCTTTTTGTAACTCCTAAGAAGAGATAGGTTTACACCTATTTTTCACTCATCTGTTCACCCAATGTATGTGTTACATACATTCTAGACAGAATTGCTGCCCTGGCAGAGCTGTCTTACACAGGCAGCTGAACGTTACCACTGTGATAATTAAAAAAAAATAATAATAATTCAGTGCAAGTATTATGTTATCTTTTACTGTCTCTTAAAATACATGCTGTGATTCTGAAAGCCACCATGGCAAATCTGCTATTGACTTCTAGGGGCCTTTTCTTTCCAAGAACATCAAGACTGGCCTCCTTACACCTGGAAAAAATTAATGTCCTCCTTGATCATGAACATAAAAGAATTCAAAGATGAAGCAATTATTTGATATTTGAACTCCAATAAATGTTAATTTAAAAAAAAAATTTCATTCCTTTGACAGTGGCAAGTAGAAGGAAGTCTTGATGGACTGAAAGCAGCATGTTCCTGCTGCTGTCAGAGTGCTAAAGGAAAAATCCCATTCAGCATGTACCATCTATTCAAATTATAACCTGGGTTAAACCAAATGACTCACATCCTGCAAATGATGTTTGTGGGTAGCACACTTCAGTACTTCATTCTGCTATTCAACGGTTTAACAAGGACGGATAGCATCTGGCCCTAAGCGACACAGTGCTTTCCACAACATGCTACTGTTGAAGCCGCAGATTTTTCCTACCGTCCCTCTGTCCTCTCCACTTGAGAAGCAGCCCATGCAGTTCTCCACTCTCAGCAACCCCACTGGCCTTCCAGGTTTTCCAGCCAGGAGTCTCAGGCAAAATACACACTTCTTTTCCCACCAGCAAGCGGAGAGGGCACTCGGCCCACTGCACAATGGCAAGGAGCCCCGGGCTCAGCTAAGTTTGCTCGGCACATGGGGCTACTGGAGAACCGCCGGCTACAGAAGAGGAATTACACAGTGCTGCGGAACACCCCATGTGTAGGTAATGGAAAACCCTCTCACCTAGTGACATACCTATTCCTAACAGCTACACAAAGAACTCTGTGCCCAAATAATCCTATTAAGAAGAGACATCATTTCACCTAAAGGAAACTTGTGTTTTCCTAACTCATGAGAGTTAGTTAACCAGGAAGAACTTTTGAAGGGATTATATTTCACTAGTAAAGGATGCTGGATGTAGGATAACTAGCAACAACAGAGATGTTATAAAGCTGCCTCCTGAAATTTTTCTCAGTTGTATACTGAAAGTGTAACTAACACTTCTCTAATTCCCATCCCTCTGCATGGCAGCATGTGTGAATACTGCTGTGCTAAAGCGGAGTTTTGTACAACCACAACCCATGACATTGTGCCACCAGAAAAAAAAAAAAAAAAAAAAACTTTGACACTACTGGTAATCAGTTACCAACATGACAGGAACTTAGCTTTATTTACTGCATGTCTGAGAGGGTATGCACATGGTTAAGTACCGCTACACAAGCTTTAATCTATCCAACGCAGCTAAATACAGCAATGGCTATAGCAGTGGCTTCAGTACGCTGGGAGGCAGGTACTTTGTGACTTTCTAACCAGAACGGTGCCTGCTTGCATCCATCTCTTGAAAACAACTAGAATGCAGAGTAAGAGCCTATCTGGTTCCCGGAGCTGTTTTCAGCACAACAATTCAAGGCATGATCCCTGAGCAAACGTGGCTCTGGCACCTGCTCACACATGGGCTAGAAGCCCTGCTAGCAGCCAGGCAGACAGGATGGTGTCAGGAATGAATACTGGGTTTCTTACACGTTCCCAAGCCTGGAAGACCTAACAGCAGGTCTGAGCCAGGTACAGCCGTGATGCAGCTGGGGAAGCAGCTGGGGAGGAGGGAGATTTAAATCACAGCCACTTCCCCTTTGTGCAACTCAGAAAGCATTTACCTCCTGAAGCACTGTTAGGGAGCTGCCTGGCTCCCTTGATGAAGCCCAGAGTGTTCTCACATTCCCAGCCAGTGAAAAGTCATAAAACAGGCTCTGGGGCATTAGGTAATCTCCCAATTCATGTCACTACGTATTTATTTTGTTAGGAACTGAGCAGCCTGGGCAGATCTGAAACTCTCTGGTGTTACAGCGAGTCTCCCTGTCCTGCAAGATTTTCCCATGTTCTCAGAGCTTCCGAGCTGCAACCCCTGCAGCTCCACTCAGCTGCGCCCAGAGGTGGATACAGACGTTCTCAAGCGAGAGCAGCAGGCAAAATATTTCCTTTATATCAGTGCTGAATTGCTGAAATTCACCACATTTTTCCATCCGCTTGATGAATTACAGTTATATTTAATGGTACAGCAATCTCATGTTTCTGAGGAGCTAACCGCAGTCCAGCCACTAGCACGCAGCATCGCCCTGCTGGAACCTCTGCCACCATGCAGTTGGACGTAAGTATCCTTCCTCATTACTCACAAAATCACTTCACTCACAGAATTCCTGAAGCTTGTGGTATATTCATTCAATAAATACTGCACTGAAGAAATATATGGAAATACTGTGGAAACAACACCCACAGTGTCCAGCCCCCTTTTCCTCAAAGTCCTTGGCATTTAGGACAATCCAGCAGAAGAACGAAAGGCGGCAGGGTAGTGAGATGTCACCAGCATGGATGGCAGTGGGAAATTAAATGATCTTTTCAACATATGTTGCCACTGTACCATTGTTAGAGGTCTAACAGTCTTTTTAGCAGAGCAAATAGAATGTGAGGGAATGGCACAAAGTTGCGCCGGGGAGGTTCAGACTGGACATTAGGAAAGATTTCTTTACCATGAGGGTGGTCAAATGGTGGAACAGGCTTCCTAACCAGGTGGTTGATGCCCCGTGCTTGTCGGTGTTCAAGAGGCATTTGGATAATGCCCTTAATAATATGCTGTAACTTTTGGGTAGCCCTGAAGCGGTCAGGCAGTTCAGACTAGAAGATCTTTGAAGGTCCCTTCCAACTGAACTATTCTATTCAAATACGAAAAAAAATACACAAAGCCAAATACATGGATCTTTTTTTAGACCTACAGAGAGCTGCACATAGAGCATCTTATGTTCTTCCCACCTGACTGGCCCGATCGAAAACCAAAAAACTTACGCTACCTGTTCTTGAGCTGACAATACCAGCACTAGGCCTAGACACAAGTGTTCCTTCAGAGCGGTTTTTCAGAAGATGACAGATGTACGTTTTCAGGGCTTCGTTCCAAATAGTCTCAGCACCACGCCGCGTTTCCCTTGAATCACTTCACGGAGCTTGTGGTCTGTGTCTGCAGGCCCCACAGGGCATGCCCACAGACCTCCCGGCCTGCTCTCTGCCAAGGAGCCTGGCCCCCCTTACATCCATACGGACACAAACACTCCTGTTGCAGCTTCCACTCCCATAAAAGGATCGAGGTTCCAGAAAAATGACTTTATGACTTGGCATAATCAACTAGAACTCGTGCCAATATAAATCAGCACAACAGCAGTTAAGTCAGCAACTAATTTACACAAATTCAGGTCTTAATTCCATATTCTAGCTTATTTTGCAGGTATCTATCACTGCAAACAGACTTTCTCACTCAACCTTTTCTACCTATGTCCTCGTTTCTTCTTAGTCCTGCTAGAGAATGCAAGGATATAACTGGAACCGCTTCGCACTGATTTACCGAAATGATGTCATGGCTTTCTTCTGGCAGCTGTGTTCACATATCCATGTTTAGGAAATGTTTACAGAAAAGTATTTTCTTTACAGTGGTAAATGGAATTTTTTCTCCTCAGGAGTCTATTTCAAAAAAATCATTTTAACATCAGAGAAATAAAAAATATTGTTCTTCAATGTCCTTCCAGATTTTTCTTCCTATCTGAAATATATACTATTTTTATGGTTTCCAAAAAAGAAGGAAGTATAAATACCGAGGGCTAAACTGTGAGTGAAGGGAGTGAAAAATATTTTTTCTTCATAAAAGAAGGCCTACAAATTTGTTGAGTTTGCAGTTTTCCTTAAATGTGTTACACTCCTCATCTATTATCCTAAATTAGCACCAAAATTAGCATTGGTTAGTTACGCAAGCAGCCCAAAACACACAGTCTGAGCCACTGCTATTAAATTATGGCTAAATTTGGGTCAGACATTAGAAGGAGGTACAATACCACACTCAAACACACGCATTACGGGTTGCTAGTGGACATCAGGACAGACATTCAGGCCCTCCTCATTTCTATTTAGACCTGGGACCTAATTCAGGTATTTAATTCTCCACTCAGCTTTCTAAAGTAAAACAACCAACGCTGTAGATGATATTATTATTATTACTTTCAGCCGAGTGGTCAGAGAGCGGCCAGTTGCAAGAACACAATACTTAAAACCCTCTGCGGTTTATCTGAAACACTGCATGCTGGGTAGGAAAAGGGAACGGCTTCATATTTCTGAAACTAAATCATCTCTTTAGTCAAAGAACTTCTTACAGCTACCCAGCAGCTACCATCCCAGACACTTAAACACAAATACAGGCTCGTTCCAACTCTTTCCCGAAACCAGCCTGTAAGGGCCATCCATGGAGTTTTTGTCATGCACGCTCCATATCTGAGCCTGTTGCTGCCTACCACCTCCAAACAACTTTATTCCCAGGAATTATAAATTTACAGCTGTTATTTAGGAAGACAAGTTTTGAATATTACAGAGAAAACTTTCTTGATGTCAGATCCAGTCTACAAAACCATGCAGACAATTCAGAATAATCTCAGACTAAAGCCTTTACGCAACTAAATGGAAATTAATTTCATTCATTTACTCTTCCCTTGGAGACTATACACAAACATGTAAATTCAAGGGCGTCTGCATGCCCGGCTTTCAAGGCACTGTTGGCCATCATTATTTCATGGACATCACAATGGATAATAAACACAGACAAAGCCAGTATTACTGCAGTTCAGAGCAGCTGCAGTTTTTATTCTGATTTAAAACAGAGGGAAATCATAACAGGACAAAGTGTGGCTAAGCCTGTCTGCGCCAGAGGCTTGGTGGCATTACTACCACCCTTGTGCCATTAACTGCTGCAACTGGAGTAAAATTTCAAAGTCAAGTCACCTTTCAAACTCATTCACTGAAAATAAAACACTGAAGTACTATTTAAGTTTCCTCTAAGAGGCAGTGAAAGAAGAGGGTTTGTTTTTATATTGGTTTTCTTCCATTTTCTGGAAGGCATTTATAGTCTGTGATGACAAACCCACATAATTTTTCTGAGACCACAAAATTATTTAGATATATAAAAATATTACCAGAGACTTCCTTCACCAATAAATAAAGGCAATACAATTCCCTAACCATTCAAAATAAACACCTGGGCCTCACAGCTGCACCTCCACGAAACTGGAGAAGTGGGGGATAAGGGGTCAGTCACTCTGGCCACATTTTCTATGCACATACTTATTCGGACTGCAGTGAATCTGGATGAGCCAGCATCATCTCTTCCCTCGTGCTGTTCAACCTCTGCAGACGGGATCTCAACTCTGCCTTCACAAACAAGTAGTCAAGGACAGCATGGGAACCAGCACTGCCAATGCAGATAGCCAAGAGTCATGTGAAAAGAGAATTGACATGCACGACCCATGAATTTCCCAACTGTTTCCTACTTCTGCAGGTACTTCTATATTCCTCAGCACTTCCGCTTGGATTTCTTTCTAATTAGACACTAAGGACATCACCCTAGACCCATCCTGAGACCCACTCTCTGCTCCCACCCCTTTCTCTTTAAAGCTACCTTTTATCTACCTGAAGGGTAATAACCAGGTGTATAGGACACTTCTCCTGACAATTCACCCCAATTCCTCCAATCTCTCCCGAAACGTTTTCCAGAATGTGAAAGAGACTCCCAGGCGTTACACCAAAAGTCTGGTTAGCCCAAGGTCCTGTCTCCAGCAATGGTCAAGGACAGACATCTGAACAGCGTAAAAACCACAAGTACACAATGACCCTTCCTTGGGTACTCTGCCAGCCTACGTATTTGAGGCTTGGGGCTTGAAAAGCCAAAATTAATGTCTTTATACCAGACCAGCCTTTGATGGGCTTTTGTCTCATGAATCTGTGCAATCACATTTTCCATCCACAACACCTGTGACATGGAGCTCCACAATTTATTTCCGCCTCATGTGAAGGCCCACCTTCTTCAGTCTGGTTTAAACTTGTCTCCTGAGAGATCTCAGGAGATCTCTTTACTTCTCCTCTGCTCTCCCCTGGAATTTCTCCAGTTGGTTCACAGCATCCTCTAAGAGCATCCAAAACCACGTAGTATTCTGGTAATCTTCACAGCTCTGATTAGCCATCCTGGGGAATGCTTTCTCATAGCTTACAGAAAATATTTCTGTTATACATTTGAGTACCTTTTAGTCCCTTCAAACCGTCCCTCACCCACAGACACTCCCTTTCTGCAGGACCGCTGCCTGTTCCCCACCCAGTAAACTCACCCTCTTTTATTCCTCAACAAGAGCAGAACTATGCAGTTGCCCTACTGAATCACATTCTAGTTTTTCCACTAATCATTTCCCAAATTGTCAAAATGAGTTTGAGATCTAATCCTGCTTCCCAGCACCCTTGCCACCCTTCACTAGTTTTAGAAACATTCTTCCTTTTTTCACCCATGTCAGTACTATTGAACAGTGCAGTTCCAAGGCAACCTAATTCTAGTTTGAGAGTGAACCACTTAGGCCTACTTTGCATTATTTTTCAACCACCCACAAATGCACGTGTTCAGAGTTCCATGCTGTCCCTGCTTCCCCAGCTGTTTTATCACAGTGTCACAACAGCTTGTTGTATTACGGGTCAGATCACAGCCGATCCTCTTGCTGAAGACTGAACACCTCACTGCCTCTCAGCATCACTGACCACTGCTCCTCTCATCACAGTGAGGAGCAAGCCACGCTCTCTGCTAGCCTTCCTGCCTTATACAGTATTTAAAAATCCTAAAATTTCAGTTTATACACACTTTTTTCCTTTTTTCTGTTATTTTTTGGTCAGTAGTAAGATTGTGTTTAGTTACTCTATTTCTTAACCTTCTGCTGTGTTAGGGTAATGTGCATTTGTCCCCTTAATATGAATCCCTTCCTCCCACTGCTTCCGTTACTTCTTGTTTCTGATAGCATCTCTCCTCCCAACTTCCATTGTTTATTGGCATCACTTTCTTTTTTTTTTTACCCACACTCACAGCCTTTACTTCATTTTGCCCCCCTTTCCTCAAAGCTGAAAAGCCCCTTCAGTTCACATGAGCAACAGGCAACCCCCCGCTAACACGTTACTATTCACTTCTCTGTAAGGGATGCCCCACTGCCATCATTCCTGCTCTGACCAAGTTATTCCATCCTGTTTCCTCTCCAAGCTCCCGTGAAACAGTCTCTAGTGCTTGGTCTACCTCACTCTCCCCAGCTGGATATCGGTGAAGGATGTGGTGACCAGAACGACCTCATGCAAACACCTTAAGCCACAGAAGGACTCTCTCCCTCAAGCCTCGAACATCATACAATCGATAACATAACGCTCAGGTGTTGATGGGATTGGTATTTCCATTTCTCTGCAATCTACTTAATGGGCCTGTTATCAGTAAACTAGGATGGATTCAACAACAGCCACAGAAACCTGTTTTTTCTTACACGTACACCAGCGATATGAAAGCCCATGGGAGTGCCCTCTTCTCTACCAGCTCCCTTGCCTCTGCATCCAGCCCCAACACCTCCTTCCCCAAAACTTTCCCTTTGTTCTGATTTTGCATCAGTTACCTGTGTGTGCTGAATATTTGCAACTTATTTTTCATGAGGAATAGTTACACATAGGTTTGGTGGTGGAGGTTACGCATGTGAAAACACGGTGCTCCTGCTCTCTTGCTGTTTCACTTTTCAGGCTTTCATGCAGAATTAGGAAGAAAGGAGTTGTCCCACTAAACTGTCAGCAAAATCCTTTACCCCACAGTCATATTTTCAGGACAGATTTTGTAGTCACCAATGAGCCAGTCATTTTATTCTGAAATAAGGCACAGACACAACTTGGCAAAAGGGACTTGGCATACCTAGGCCATTCACTCTCATTTAGCTGTTACTTTACAACTTATCCCTTGTGTTTTTCACTGTTTCACATACTAATGCCATATCATTAAGTATGCAAAACATGCCTTCTGGTAAAAGCAGATTTTCCATTGTCTATAGGGATGATCAGTACATGTCTATACTTGACAGACATTCTCACAAAGTCTGTCATGATTCATAAATCCTGGCTGAGTATTTACCACGCTCTACTTCAGAGTTCTTCTGTTAACAAGCAAGTTTACTGCACTCTAGAAGAAATACAGAAAAACAGCACAAACTAATTAACATTTACAAGCAATTTACAGGGAACCCAAACTATTTGCATCCAGATTCTTCAGTTCTCAGAGTACTTCTCACTCACCGTGCCTTACACACATTGCATTGTGCATTAAGCACCAGCTTTGATCAAATCTTACTCTTACTCTTAAGAATTAAATCATTCAACAAGTCAGGTAAACGATGACACCTCATTATACATGAAAGCCTTTCTTTAATTAGTTTTTTCAACTTGTATGCTACTTACTTTTTCAAAATCATTTCTGCACCAATAGAGAAAACAGACTGTTCAGAAGCTCTCTCAATTAAGGTATAAGGTTTTCTCATACACTAAGACGTACTGCAATGCCTAGGTAGCAAACACAGCAAGACAACACCTCTTGACAAGTCAAACTACATCATTATTGATCAATCACTGGATTAATATGCATGGCAAGAACCACCCTTCACTGTAATCACTGAAAATCAAGCCATTCATGCATGGAATTTAACTTGCCTGTCTGTTATTCCCATCATTTTTATTTGCTGACCCAGAAAATCCAACAGCTCAGATTGCATGAAAGCCCTTGTTTTCTTCTGCAGTCATTTTCAATCAGCGTGAGGATCTTTCTGATATTGCATCTCCACAGAAAATGTGTCAAGGCTTGATATGGTACACATAAACAGCTTTAGTTACTGCTTTTGTGTTTTCCTTGAGTCCACTGCAGATAATGGAAACCTATTCTCTCCTGGTGACACACTGACAATTTTTGCTGCATTTGCTCACACAAAGTTTACCTGTAGCAGTAACATACTGCTTGCAGACATTCAGTGGGTCTGTTTTCATCACAAGTAATCTAATTAACTTAATTTCTGTACCAAAACATTGGTCTCCAATCAACCTCCCTTGCTACAGTACATTTGGATTCTGCTATGTTGAGCCAAGCTCAAAATATCAGCACTTGTTTAAATGCACATGCACACACACGCTTTCTCACTCACTCCAAAGAATATAAACTTGCCACTTATTAATAAATATAATTCATAATTATATAATGTTTTGTATATATTTTAATAATTACGAATTTCTATTCCCTTTGTTACATTAAAAGCAAGAGAGAGAGATGAACTAAGTTCCATTCCTACAGTCTTTCTCTAATGGCCAGTTTTCCACAAATCACTCAGAAATAAAAATTCCACTTCCTGAAATGTTAAACCAGTGAATGTTTGATCAACCGTTAGAGGGCAAGCACTCTATTTCTTATATAAAGCAAGAGTTATGTTATATAAAGAAGAAATAGCTGTGCCTCTAATTCAACAAGATCTTTTTATGGAGCTAACTCAGAAGTTTAAACACAATCACATTGTACCATGCTGAGCTGCTGCCAGAGGACCAGAGCACATCCTTAACTTTAAGCAACTGCAGATGCACTTTGTCATACAGGTACATAAAAGCTCTCATGCGTAGGTACTTGGCTGAACTCAGCCTGCAGATTAAGCTAATAAAAAAAGTTGTCCTCAGCCTGTCCTCCAGCCTCAGCCTCTAATTCCCAACTCTGAACCATCTCAGTTCTACCAGCACAAATGTTTGCAAACCAAACCAGGGAACCTGTCTGCCTAAAAGAAGTATTCAACAAAATAAAAATGTTTCAGTTGGATCACTTTTTCAAAGCAGTAAACCACCTGCTTTTGCTGTCACCACGCAAGGAAAAATACAGCACAATTCAGCCAGCTTCGGCAACGCTGCCACTAAATGCTGCGCCCTAACCGAGGCAGGCAATCGGTCCCAGCTGTCTGGATATTTAGCACCGTCAAGAACTGCAGGTACACCCTGCCTCCCTTAATACTTATGTTGCATAAACACATGGCAGTAGCACTTACCAAACTCCTGTGCACCACAGGAACAGGAATACCTCTGTATCAGCCACTCTGTGTAACCTAACGGGCCCAAAGGACAGATAAAGCAATGTTTTCTGGGCACTAATATATGCAGCGGTGATGTCATTTAAAGAAGATTCTGTGCGCCTGGAGATATTTGGATTTTTTCCTTCAACTGCAGCAGCTGGCGTAATAAAACCTCCCCAGGCCTTGCTTCAGTTACATTCTTAGACTAGCACAGCTACAGCACTATTGCTACTCATTTTACCTTAAGATCACTCTGTTCTTCAGAAAACAAGCTAAAGCTTTAAAGTCTAATTCTGACAAAATGCTTTCCCTCTGAGTAACTCTATTCACAATTGATCCATTCCTGTAGCATCTGAGGACACACGTCCTCAACACCACATCCTCTGCTACAGGGTAGTTCCCTTGCTCCTCATCCTTAACAGTTTTGCTTACGTACTTGTTCACAGAGAAAAAACAACTAACAAATTATATCAGTTGACTTTAAAAAATAGATGGCCACATACTAAATTTTAATTTTTTTTACAAGCAGAAATACACTGCATGCTCAGTACCTTTTTTTTTTTTCTGTTGCATTCATCAAGTTAAAAAAAAGTTAAAAAATTCAAATATATATATATATATTTAAAAGATGCGTAGAATGTTAAGGGTTAATATTAAGTGTAATAAGCATATGCACTTTAAGTAACGCACTATATACTCTTTCCCTAGTCTGATATACCACCGATCCTCTTCCTGTTCATCCACCGTTCCCTCTGACTTCAGCAACTCTTAGTTGTCAAGCATCATTCTATAAGCTGAGCGGGCATCTATGTCCATATATTTTCACGCACTTGGAATTACCAGTCTTCTCTGCTTTTGAATGTAGAAAAAGAAAACAGCAGACAGGTTGAAGCTCATGGAAGTCTCACTGAACTCGGTATTAAGCAAAACAGAGGCAGGAAATAAAGCCAGAATAGTTAGAGAAATAAAAGGAGAAGACAGTTTTTCTTTAAAAAGCACAATAAATTAGGGCGCTTTTTTTGTTTTTTGTTTTGTTATGTTTTGTTTTTCTTCAAAATATAGCCAGAAAAGGTTCAAAGAGGAATTGTAAACTTAAAAAGATAACCCGCTACTAACAGCATAATAAATACATCAAAGTCTTTTTTCCAAAAAATAAGAACGTTCCTTTAGCCACTACTGAATCCTCCACTATGTCTAGTCCAACAGGCTTGGACTGTGTTTTTCAGTAAACAAAAACTAAGTCTAGGATACAGTGTGTTATGATGACTTAAGATTAAGCACCATAGGCATGATAGCCAGCCTGTTTTACTTGCATGCCAATTTTAAGTGCTAGCAAATCAGTCCTCCTAACATAATTGCCTTAGGCATACACCACAACTATTAAAATTAGATTTGGAGACTATCAGATCAGCTGTGTAAATTTTGTTTGAAT
This sequence comes from Anseranas semipalmata, assembly GCA_013399115.1. Classification (NCBI taxonomy): domain Eukaryota; kingdom Metazoa; phylum Chordata; class Aves; order Anseriformes; family Anseranatidae; genus Anseranas; species Anseranas semipalmata. The sequence goes on from VXAA01006102.1 coordinate 175,400, forward strand.
CAGGAATGAACACTCAGATTTTTTTTTTTTTAACTAGGCATAGCACAACAGAAAAGTTGCCTCAGCTTTATGCTTTTACACTGGGCTGCTGGAGGACAAATACCTGATAATGCTGTAAAATTAGAGTGGATAAACAATACCCAAAGGAAGGAAAGAAAACCTGGCAACGCATAATTCTGGAAAACTCTTTTTGTTAGAAAAGTTGAAGTGGCAAGAAGAGTTTTGATCAGACATGCATTTCTATATCATGTGGGCGTGACATTTTTGATCCGATCAAATGCCATCACAGTGAAAGCTTCAGTCTTCTATACAGATTGAGAAGAGGTAGGCTTCTCCTTGAAGGCTTGGAAATGGAGGTGCGGTGCTTACAGTTAAGGCATCTATATTGACTATAATTGACTAATAGAAATATTAGTTGGCAACAGCAAGGAGAAAGTTCATTATAGCAGGGTAGATTTTTCTAGGACCTCATACTGTGCCCTGACTCTCCACTTTTGACAAATAAAAAGCTAGACTTTGGGTGTCACTTATATTGCTTCATACTAAGTGCACTTTGAAAGCTGGCTTATCCAGACAAAAGATTTTCTTTCCCGGGAGGGCAGTTCTCAGGGGATACATTTTTATCCTTCTGTTCACAGCAGGCATTTACAAAAAGCAGCAGTGACCAGGATATCTCAGTTCTCCAGCTACTCAGACCTGCCACAGTGTCCTCTACTGCTGCCCAGGGGGAATAAACTTGATCAAGCTGCTCCAGAGTTTACTTAGCTTCAGCCCCCCCAAGCTGTCCCACAGTTCAGTTCTTGATTCTTTCTTGTTTCCGGAAACGCACAGAGCTTCCAAGTGACAGCATTTGATGGTGATCTCCACGTTCTTCTCGAACTCGGGTTCTCCCTTTCTTAGGGCCCCAGCAGCAGCCGGGCCAAGATGCTCCATCAAATGGTTTGTTCCACGCTTACTGCCCTCTCACGTGCTCCCGGCTTGCACCTTAGCAGTAAGTCTATTGGTGAGAATCTCAGCTTCTTCCATGGCCCCATGACACTGACCAGAGTGCCAGAGTACCTTCAGGCACCTCAGAAACCCCGCATCACGTAACGCTTCCCTAACTTCTGATTATTTTCAGAGTGTACAATGAGTTAGTACACCCACACAAACCACTCATTGCCCACCTGCACGCACAGCCAGCGGCGAACACGGCTCTTTTCCCATAACCGCACCCCACTTGCTAACACAAAGTTTGCATTTCAGTACCATGCAGGAGCTGTGATCCTTCGGGAGCAACAAAGCACTTGTGGAAGAAGACAGATCTAAGCCAGTGCCATGGTCCTACCTTTCTCAAAGACCATTTCCCTGCTCAGGAGGGTCTGGTTGTCCCTGGTCACCTCTCCCCTCACGGTGACCTGCGCCGGGCTGCCCGGCAGCAGAGCCACCCCGACGGTCACGCTTGCTCCGGGCCTGATGTTCCAGGGGACGGTCACCAGGAACGTCGGTCTGGAAAAACCGAACGGGCGGAGGGAGAAAGGGCAGGGAGAGAAGTGTAATCCCGAACGAGAACAAGACACCGCGCAAGCACCGAGGCGCGGTACCCGACCCGGCGCTCTCCCCGTCCCGAGCCGCGGCGGGAGGCGATGCTCCTCACGCGGCCACCGCGGCAGCACCCGCTGAGCAGCCCGCAGCGGAGCGCCCCGAGCCCCCGCCC
>VXAA01006102.1:177213-192663 GCA_013399115.1 Anseranas semipalmata
TGGCGGCGGGGAGGGCGGCCTTGGCAGCTCCTCGCCTGGAAGGGATGCGTGCCGGGGCAAGGCCTGGGAGGTGGTTGCTGCTGTTATTTGTAGGTCCTTAACTCGCTGCTTGTGAGGAACGGGCAGGGCGGAGGAACAGTCCTCTTGGAGGCAGTGGGAAAACGTGCTTACAAGTGCTTGCTGCAACCCAAGCACCACAGCCTTGGGTGGTCAAGCTACTCGCCGTACACACCTTTCCAGGTGCCGGTGCCGAGGCCAGCTGGCACTCCACCGTACCTGCCAGTACTGGGTAGCTACTAGTCTCTCCGTTAGCCTCCAAAAGAGGGTGGCCGCATGCAAACTTCCTACTGGGTATGGCCCGTGGACCGTGCAAACCCCACAACGGTACCAGGAATTCTGCAAGAGAGCTCTAGCTGGCCGGAGCAAAACCATGCCAAGGACAGCTTGAGGGCTGAGACAATGAACTTCCAGTCCCAAGAACGTTTGCTGGCACTGCTTGATTCATTAGTATGGAGGTGGCCTGAAAGTCGCATAGTGAATGTGCTTGCAAATGTCACAGGTTTCGCCCAGTTGTGCAACAGTAGTGTGGACTTGCATCTTTCTCTTTGTTTTCCTAAGGGCTTGTTATTTAAAGATACTTTTGTATATGTATTTGATCTCTTCTTCTACAAAAATATCAATAAAGAAATCCTACAGCAGGAAGTAAGAGAAGAAAGGGATTATTAATACTACAATTTCATCTGTCCTGAATAGATTTAACACTGATAAGAAACGGATAAACAGAAATTAAGTGTTCGATGCCATCCCACAACAACATACAAGCTCCATTTCTTAAAAGTATTTCCATGTACTCAGAGATAGGTTAAATAAATACTGGACCATCTCACTATTTGGAGATCTCTGAAGCTCTGGCTTCCCTGGACATACCCCTTCATTCCCGTCCTAACCCAACATGGAGTTCCCTCTGCTGGAATCATGCCACCCTTTGTTTCCCTCTGCCTTGTCAGAAGATACTTAAAGTCCCTTTACATCATTTCAATTCCAAACAGGTTATGCTATGCCGTAGGTACATGTAAAGTGTTTTCATGGTTAAACATACCATTTATCCTATATGAATTGTGTGGTACATAAGGATTCATTAAGTCCCCCATTAGCAGAAAACTTAAACACATAATAGTGCACTTTGACATAATTTTAAGAGTCAACTCTTACCAGCATTTAAACAAGGTCTTGATTTTCAGAAAGTGCTCTGCAGCTGTTAACTTCCATTGTAAAGTTAAGTCATGATTTCCCTAAAAAACTCACCACCTCAACTCCTACTCTCTTTAATAAAACATAGCCGTTTTTGGGTGCCCAAGTGACACTAAATTCTGAGCAGCCTATAGTTCACTGCGTGACGACTCCCTCCGCCATTCCGCTCGGCAGCCTGCAGCCTGTGCAGCACCGCTCGGCCTGCAGAGAGGTCTGATTTCAGTGGCCCTGTTTGGAACGCAGCCTCCCCAGTGGCTATCAGCACAGTATGGAGATAGGAGAATAGGGATCTGTAGAGGGCGAACAGATACAAGATAAAATGGGGGAATTTTAAGCCACCTTCAGCCCTACAGTGAGTGTATGCTCTAACTACAACACATACCTCAGGCTTCCTCTGCCCACACTCTGACTGGCAACTGCAGAAAAAATAACAATGACTCAGGAGTAATTGGAAAATAAGCGTACTTATAGAGAATTGGGCTAAGCCGGTATCCTGTTCACATTCAGTAAGTGTTAAACTATGTGTTCGGTTGGACTTGACTTGTGCTTCAGGTAAATGTAATTTATCACACAGCCTTACTGAGTACAGGACTGTTCCATCCCCCTGCACTCTGTTAATCTGCTCATTTCCATTTATGGCTGTGTACACTGGGCTCTCGTTATGCAGTTACATATCACTAATTAGTTTGATCTAGCTCAGACTAGTAACTCAAACAAAAACAAGCAGCACTTGAGATTGTGCTAAATTGGTCAAATTTAAACATGGGAACGCCTAGATTGGAAAAGCCTTTGCATACCCACCAGCTTCTGTGGTAATGTACAAAACATCCTCAGCTAAAAAAAAAAAAAGTCTGCTCAGAAGAGGCAGATGAAAATGATTACCTTACTCTTATTAAACTGCTAGGATACCTGTCTTCAACTAAACAAAATACCTTAGACCAGATACACGTAATTTTCAAGACTATAGAAGCAACCGTTTGGCAGCGTCTCAGGGCTAAATGAGATTTTAAATGCCTGGCTCTGACAAACACCTGAGAGACCTTGTGCACAGAACTGGAAGCAGGGAACTGCACAGCAACTTATTGAGATCACCATGGGAGGAAAATTTGTTTTGGACAAGACTTCTGCATATTAGGAATAATTTTGAAAGCATATAACCTACCATGAAAGGATTTAATAATCTTCAACTGCTCCAAGCCAGTGAAGTGGATACTCTGGAGACACAATTTGGGAGGTAAAACAGGTTGTCATTGTGTTCGGCATGCCAACCAGGAAAGCAAGCTGAAAAATCCTTCTCTGTTCATTTTCACGTTTTGGAGTTAAGCAAGCATTACCAGCTCAAGTTTTACACTGATCTGTGATATGTCACCATAATGAAAATTTCACTTTTAACAACATTAATTCCCCAGGAATCTAATTTTGCTAATCTTTCAAGTTTTGTGACAATCAGAGCTTGTAAGGCTGCAAAACTCATCTGCAGTACTGGCTACATGCTCAGGCAGCTAACAATTATACTCTTGTCTGTTCCTGGGCTATTTAGTTTAAATCTAACTTGAATATATGTATCGGTATAAGCTGAAATCACACCTTTGAGTTGTGGCCTAGGAATACGCTAAATAAAAACGTGTTTATGTAAGTGCAGAAAACTGGAATGATTCCTGAATGGGTCTGGAAAGCAACTTCTGCCTTGGTAAATAAGAAGGATCACAGCAACTACCAAACACTATAAATTGTTTGAGGATGGACTGGAAATAAACACGTGCACAGCAAGGTCTGCTTTTCTCCAATATCTCATGAAGAAAATAGCACTGTCTGGTAAATGCAAAAACCTAAGCACTGCACTACTTAAAATATTGGGGAATTACATCAGCGAGGACTTGAATGGTCAATGCCCTGTCCTGCTTTTAGCATTAGACAGTGAATTTGGCTGGTCAGACATTCAGCTGGATTCAGCAGGCATTCAACCAGAGATTTTGGTACAAACAAAGCATGTTTCCATGAAATGAGGCAAATTCAAGGAAATCTGAAGAGCTATGTTATGTGGAAATTTGAACTAGAAGATCACTATAGTCTCTTCCAGCACAATATTCTGTCTTTTCAAAAGCTTAGCCAGTTGCCTTATGCATCACTGAACTCAAGGCCTGCAACCGAGCTCATTTAGGTGATGGATAAATCTTTTAATTACTCCCAATAGCCTTTGGATGAGGTCCTAAAAGAAACGGTGATTCAGCAACTCATGGAACTAAGAAGGATGCAAAAGTCTGTTTTATCACTCACAGCAAGAGAACAAGAATTATAGCGAACACCACAAATAGGTAGGTGGAATATCATTCCATGGTATTAGGAGGGCACATGCCTTGCTTAGATGTAAGCCTGAAGAATTTGCATTTGCTGGAAAGTACTGACAGGAGCATAGGATATAAAGCTCTCACAGAAGTACTCAGTAGCAACACTTCTGATGCAGGCTCTGGTGATGGAATGTGTCAAAATGTTTTATGCTACGCTGACGAAGGGCGTGCCATGCACTGAAACTTGCCCAGAGCTATCAGGGTGGAGTTTCATGAAAAACTGGTCTGCACTGCAATTAAGATCTTTTTTCCTAGTACCTGAAGACATCTCTCTTCATAAATACTGTCATTTGCAAATTCACTTCCAACTTGAACTGTTACTCCAGGCAGAGAGGGTAGGATTCACCTGGTCAAACGTGGACTCTATTGTCTACAACTTGTTATTTAAATTCGCTGAATAGACAATGGAGAGAAGTAGGCACTCTATAGACCACATTTATGTGACCCGTTACGATACCTACATTTGAATGAGCAGACATTTAAAAGTGGCCCTCTAAATTAACCAAGTGAATCCCATCCTACAAGTACCAACTTCTATTAAATGTCTGAAAAAGCAGTCAAGACAAGTAGTTGAAATATATCGTTATCTCCAGAACACATTAGATAATCATAACGTAAGTGCCCTAACTGGGAATTCAATGAATCAAACCTAAAGATAGATATTAATTTTGACATGCTTTGGATCAGGGCCTGTTTGAAGATACAGATTTTGTTTCTGTTTTTCAAAGGTTGGTAGGAGAACAAGCAAGCAGGGATAATGTCCAAATTGGAGAGAAGCTTCTTCATTGTTAATATAGCATAAAAAGAGTCTATGATCCTGGAAGTATGTGTTTATATTTTCATGATTTTTTTATTAAAATACTTGTATACATTTTAATCATACTCATCAAAAATGTGATCAAAGCTGTAAATATTGTATTATTGCATCGTATTAAACGTGTGCTTTGAAATACCCCAGAAAACTAAAGCACTGTCTTTTAGGAAATGCATCAAATGTACAAGGGCATGAGGGCTAAGACTACGTGAGGTTTTGAGAGATTCACTTTTAGAAATGAGATACAGAAAGATGGGGAATTAAAGAAGGAATGACAAAATTATACAATGGAAAATGTGAAAGTCTGATGAGCAAGTCTACAAATGAGTATTTACTGTTTACTGCAAGACCTGTCCCTGAAGCAAAGTAGATGCTACTATTGAAAAGCAAAAGCTTAATCTTTCTTCAAAGTTAAACTTCTCCAAGCCAAATTGCTGAGTACCAAAATACCAAGAGGAATTTGCTACACAGTAACTATTAACAGGGAAGATCTGCAGGACAGTACAGCTTCTACTGGGGTACATTAAACTGCACTATCTGAATTACTTGTGCTGAGTTTTAATAAACCTTGGAAAATACAGAAGGTTCTGGCTGCCTGAAAAAAAAAATTAACATTGTAACAGCACTTGGAAAAATTTGAGTTCTACAAAATTAAAATCATACTAATAATTGTTAAATTTTAATAATAAACCATTTTGGGGATACATCTCCCCTTAAAACAAAAACACTGAGAATCATGTCAAATAGGACAAAACTGTTCACACACAAAATAGGCTACAGGTTGTCTGTTTGAGGTGAGCCTGGCACTAGCATGGAGCTAGCAGAGGAACAGAGTGCTTTTATGATGCTTTCCTGTATTCCTTCTCTAGACTTTACCTAGAGAACATTTGAATCTCCAGGGGAAAATAAAGTTGGAGAAAGCTGAGAGCTATTCTAAGCATCAGTCTGCTCGCTGCTATTCCCCTGAGCCATCCCGGCAGCCAGAACAAGATTAATTTCTGGACACATGCTTTTTTTAGCCATGGATCCAGTGCAGGAATGAACGGGCTCTCCACTGGACTGTTTCAAGACACCTAGGAGTTCCCCTACAGCAAAGAAAATCCTCAGTTACCAGCTCCTGGCCCTTACAGCCCTTTTGAGCTGACTGAGCAGTGCGTAAGGACCATAATGGAATGAAAATGAGGACCTTGTCCCCTGTTTTTCCTAGAACAAGAGTTCTTGGCAGTTGGTGGATCTTGCAGAACCATGGTGAAGTACAATGAAATGAACATATCTTCTTTTTCCTGACGTGCTGAAGGACCTCCATGGTTCAAAGAGTTGCAGTATCTGTAACAGGTTTCTATGTGCAGCTGAATTTTCAGATTTCTTTGCAGGTCTCCCCAAAGTATACTCTTGGCTTCACAGAAATCAATGGCACCGAAATCATTGCCTTCAGCAAGGTCAGGACTCATCCAGAACGTTATTCTCCACGTCACTGAAATCTCTGTAATTTTGATACAAAGAACTGAGTTTTCTTGCATTGTTTACTTCATTTAGCCCCTCACCTCTGACTGGTATGCTGTATCTTACCTGATACACATAAGCAGAACAGGTTTTGGGAAGCAGGTTCACGTAACACCTTTTTATTGCAAAGTAGTAGTTACACCTTCATTTTTCTCTGTCTGTTCAACCATACAGTAGGGACATGCTAAAACCTGCACAAACATGCTGTTTCAATGACAGTGAAAGAAATTACTAACTTTTACAAATGATGCCAGGTTGTACTCAAAAATCTGTTTTCCTAGGGCAGTATTTTTTACAACTGTATGCAATGAAATCACATTTACCAAGCTGCATTAATCATTTTATCTTAGCCACCCTTATTCACTTTCCTTTTTGAGGGTTTTCAAAAGGCCCGTGCCCCCCCCCCCGCCCCTTTTATTGCAAACACTGCTGAAATGGCCAAGAAAAACGCATTTTTATTAAGCAATTTAGTGCACATTAACACTGATTCATTTTAAAGAAGGAGAGAATTCCCTGAGGATTCAATTATCTTCAACTATAGCCTACAATTAAACTCTAAATTTAAATTACAGCTTTTAAAAAAGGAATTTCTAAAACCAATGTTTCCACAATGTCATAGAGTAGTATATCACTGCTTTCTGGAGTACATGCATTCATACATTATAACTTGACTTTTAATTGCATACATAAAAGCTGACACTTTTAATGAATGTGTGTTTCAGTACTAGCTATTTACGACATTCATCCACCCAGAAAAAAAAGGGATGTTAATACAGCAGCCTGTTTTACAGACCACCGTGTATCCCTGTAGGCAGAGGCAGCTTCTCTTTCAAAGCAGACTGACCTGAAAGCAATTCATAGTGTAGACAAACCTCATTCCCTGCATTTTACACAAAAGTAATTCAAGGTGTGGAGACAATGCCCTAAACCAACAGACTAAAGAGATGCATATTTTAACTCATCAGAGAGAAGACTGAGAGGGGCCTTCATGACACTTTAATGGGAATAAAATATCAGGTACTAATCTATGGGAGAAAAATGTAAAAAGAACTAGTGTTCAGAAGTTAAAGTCAATCAAATGCAAGTTAGAAATGAGGCACATGCTATCAACGGAGGCGGATTTGCTCTCTGAGCATACCACCAAGGAAAGTGGTAGCTGCTGCTTCTTTTTTATGTTTTCCCATCAAACCTGAATGCCTTTTTGAAAGTTTAAACCAAGTAATTAGGCTGAGTAGAGGTGCAACTCGTTGAAATTCTGTATTCCACAACACCCAAGAAGATCGGGCTAAGCGATCTCCAAGAGGTATGACAGAAATCCATGAGGTTGTTCTTGAGCCAAGAGGCCAAAACCATACACAGAAACAAGAACATATCCCAGAAGGGAGAGAGCTGAGATCTGCTCCCAAGGAAATTAAATAGAATTGGCAAGAGGGAAAGAAAAGCACCTAACATTGGTGGAGACTATACTATTTCAGTCCTGGTTTCCACCATCTCAGCATTTCCAGAAAAGGTCAACAACAGAGAAAGAAAGAAAGAAAGAAAGAAAGAAAGAAAGAAAGAAAGAAAGAAAGAAAGAAAGAAAGAAAGAAAGAAAGAAAGAAAGAAAGAAAAAGACAGAATTAGAAGTAGTTGTTAAAATTAAAAGTTTTCTAGGACATGATCTCTTGCATGCAGCTTTTTTTTTCTAAAAATGAAAAACAAGCTTTCTCGCTGGAAATTGGCCAAAAGCTAAAACTGTGACTGTGTTTAAGTTTGTCTTTTTTTTTTTTTCTTTTAATCAAATGGCAACCTTTTTTTGAGGAGAAAAAAATATGCTTCGCTTTCTAACCAACTCCACCATGGTATCAAGAAGCAATAGTTAGTTGGAGTAGAGGTAGGTAGACAATAACTATGGACGTAAAACCTTGTAGAAGGGTAGTCTATTTTAGGTGGCATCCATTTAACAATCACATAACCTCACGTTACACAAGTTGTCTCTTACAGAACCAGTTTCTGTAATGGCTAAAACGTCTCCGATAGACAGAAGTGATTAAAAAATGATTTTTCAAAAACTACACTCAAACTATTTATAAAACTTGCATAAAGCGTTATGCTCAGTTTAGACACAGGTAAATACTGGTTGCTTCTCCCTGGGGACTAACTCTCACCACACACTGCCTACAGGAAAGGAGGGCTGGGAGTCCGATCTGGGTGATTAAGGACTTGAGCAACGGTTTCATGTTTCAGGTCACCAAATAAGCCAACATCTAAATAAACTTAGCCCTTTAGAACTGCCACCATAGGAAATCCATTCACGCTGTTCAAAAAGCAACTGTTTGTTCAATTGCCAACCACCCAAAGCGGCAGTCATGTTTATTTAAATGACGAGGGTGTGGGCCCGAGAGCTACATCTTTCTGGATCTGACTGCAGCAACAGAACGCTTGGAAATTGCTGTAATGCCTCTGAAATGTATACTATATTGGACAACTCTCTAAGGCCTCCCAGCCATGCTTTTAGGCTAAAGATTCACCCTGTGATTTTTCTGACCACTAACAGCAGTTCTGGGAGTTTCTTCTATTCTCCTCATGTTGTTCTTTAGCAGTAGTTTACTTCAGTTACTTCAAACAAACAAAGAAAACCAGCTATATTTAAAACACCTAGTGCACGTGATATTTTTTCCTCCTGAGAGGGGTCTCAGGATCACAGGAAGACTCAGCGTGGAAGGCAGCTGAGGAGGTCCCCTAATCCAATTGCTGTTCCAAGCAGGGTGGGCAGTGAGGGCAAGCAAGGTTACCTGGGGCTTTCTCCACAAGGGTCTTGAAAACCTCCAAGGATGAAGACAAAACCTGATGGTTCGATGATACAGAGCTCAAGAGTTTGTAAGTATATTCCTTACTATGTCTGAAACAGTCGTTAGAATTTTCCAGCTGCACTTTACCTATGCAGTTAACCATTAACCATTGCAGTTAACTGCAATGCTCATTTATTTTCATCTTAATTAAAATCACATAAATAATAACCAGGTTGCTATTTGCATGACCACAGTAATTACTATTGCCTTTGTTTCCCCTTCTCTAGTAAGCAGACATTTTGACAATAGAACAAACAGCTTTTCTACAGTGCATAATGCAATCAACGTAGGAATTAGTGGTAAGGAAGCACGGAGTCCCATCTACATACCATGATATCCTTGTTTTGTCTCTCTCAATGAGGTATGGCAGAAATTTACATCCAGCACGCCCACAGTAGATTCTCTAACCGCTAGCACTTGTTAATCCACCGGCAGTGGTATGTGTTTGTCAAACTTCACGAGGTGATCCCCAGCTCTTCCTGACAGCAACGTGATCCCAGGATGTGATAAGCCACTTCTGCGGGGCAGCTGTCAGCTCCCAGGGGAGAGCCTTAAATACAGCTCTACGCTTCCTAAAATGTAAAACTGAAACTAAAAAAATAAATTAATTAATTAAAAAAACTCAAATGCATGGTGCAAAGTAGGGCTCTGAGCAGAGGCTCAAAGTAGAGCCCTGGCACAGCTGCCTGCGGCGCGTGGGACAGATGACCCATCTGCTGGGACACAAGGTGTGTGTTGCACACTAGCAAGAGCTCAGAGTGAGCAGGTACAAAGGATTATGTGGTCAGCATCGGGCCAGGATTCGATCCGACCAATATTCAATGTGTGCACGCACAGGCTGTCCCACGGGCGATCCTGAGCAATGCAGATGCGTTGACACCAATTGAGTCAAGCCAGGGCTAACTCCCTGATGTGGGTCCCAAAGAAAGCATTGATATACTTATCATCAGTCTTAAAGAAAAATCTGGTCCTTGAGGCTTGACATCCCCCAGCAAATAGAAGGAGAAATACTTGTAGGGTATTCAAAGGCCTTGTACAGGTTACGAAAGACTGCCAGTTTGCAGGAGGGAAAGGACAAGGGCTTTGCGCAGCGGGTGCCAGAGACCCCCGTGCAGTGGCACCTCGGTGGGCTGTCTTCCTCCCACGGCCAGGGGCTTGGGCTATGTGGCAGCTCCTGCACCGTGCCACCGCTCACCTTGCCGCGTGCATCGCCACGCTGTGCACGTGCTGCTCAGCCACGCGCGATCCCGCCGAGGCTGTGACCGCTGCTGTACAACGATGTTCAGCTTTTTTGCAGTTAATTGAATGGGAGCCACCACCTTTTCTTCCTTTCTTTTTTGTTTTGTAATAGTCCTATTGTATTTTATGGAAAAGTTTTTATGTACATTTTATTTACATTATGTACATCCCCCAGATGTAAATATTTGCCAATATTTGCAAAGAAAAAGCAGGCTGACTCTGTTATAAATATATTATAATTACCATAAATTTAGCCTTCATTTTGGAACACAGCATGACAAATTGGAGGCATAATTTTGAGCTACATTGTAATAAGTTGCTTTAGGAAAAAGTCATCGCATTTACTCATTCAAAATTCAACATTTTTCAAATCAACATTGGAGGAGAAGCGTCTTTATTGTTGCAAAAAGTTTTGTTTCTTCTCACTAGGCACCCCTAGATACCAAACATCTTCTGAGAATCTTCAGACTTACGTCCTCCTCAGACCACTGCTGGTAAAAACTAGCAAAGTCATTCCCCCAGCCAGTCTCAGGGATCCTGCAGTATTACACGCATTTTCAAGTTTCCTAGATTCACTGTTATGCAAGAGACTATCAGTTATTAAGTACCTAATTCACAGGTTCTCCCTTAGCTGGCATACCGTGCATAAAAAAGCACCTCCTCCTGTCCCACGTGACAGCTTCCATCCAGCTTTCTGAGATCTCTGCAAAAATGATGGACTTAGTTACTGACAAGAGAAACATATTTTTCAGGATGTCTCACCAGATTTACAGATCTGAGGGAGTATTTTATGAATTCCAGTTAAATGCAAGTTCATATTACAAAACAGCACTTCTAAGATTAAGCAAAGCTTGTTCTTCGGTGGAAATATTTTTATCATTGGCTCTCATTACAGAGTCCATGTTCAAAGAAGAGTTAGAAAACACTTAAGAGGCAGCTGCAGCATGTTCTTGAGCACTTGAAGGCTTTGGCAAATGTGGCTACCAATCAAGTTCCCATCAGGCCTTCCCACCAGGAACAGGACAAAACTCTAATGAGATTACATATGAGACAACAGCATCTTTTACTCTCATCATTCATTTCATGTCAGGATAATTCTGATTAACTTTGTTTTGTCACAGACCTGAACAGCATCCATGTTGCAGTATTATAATGCACCAAGTCATGCGGTGGTAACTTGAAAAAATCGTTTTAGCCTGGCATCAGGTAGCTACAAAGACATGGTTTCACAAGACAGAGCCACACAGCTCAAAGCATAAGTCCAACATTTATGTGCACCTCTGCAATTTATAAAATACACCCTCAAATCTGTGAAGCCCTAATATTTCAGCACTTGACTCTCCACTGGTAAAACACTTTAAAGCCTGACATTTCTATGACTAGGCAGGTGCATAAGGAGTGGTAAGTCTTCACAAAGGATTCAGAGAATGAGATCTCCTCTCAGGGCATGCTTAGTCTAGGACCACACAGGCATAGCCCTTCTGTAGCAGATAGTTCAGCTGTGGAACTCCTTGCCACAGGACACGTGGATACTGGATTTTACACGGGTTCTAAAAAGGATAGTGTAAATTCATGAAAGACAAATCTGTCAAGGACCGTTGAGTACAGGGGTACCACTTCCAGCTCAGGAAGTCACCACTCAGTGTATTCAGACATGCAGAAACTACTCAGAGGATGTATCACCGTATAGTTGCTCTGTACATGTCCTTGCCCCAGCGTTTGCTATTGACCGCTGTAAGAGACTGGATACTGAAGGACACGGACATCGGTCTGACGCACTATAAATTTTCATATGTTTTTATAAGCCCATTGACAAAAGAATTGTTCTTACTGAGCTCCTACATATACCTGAGTGGTCTGTATAACCACGGCCAAGCATTTAAAGTCACTAACCCAGCAAACACAGAACTTGTCCACAGGGCTGAGGGGCAGAGGTGATAGGGAATCTGTTCTTTTCCCTAAGGGCGTTCATGGCTTCTATGCATGAGGAAACAACTGCAGTTAAAAAGAAAGAAGATTCCACAAAGCCCCAGTGCATTGCCTTGCCTGAGGTTTGGCATTCACTCCAGCGACAGAACTAAATGCCACTGATGGAGAACTATGAATCCTTGTTTCCACATAGAGATGAGTGTCCTGAACACAGGCCAGCTGTTTAATAGGAAATGCCCAGCATCACTGCTACTCACATTTCTGTTGGGAAGAATACCTTTAAGAAAGGGAGTCTAGACACCAGGATTGATGATGCTTCCTACCTCTACTTCGACTGGCAACACTAAAATTCACGCTATGCAAGGCAGAAGTCACTCCTCTGAATCTAGGCCAGCATTGCCCCATAACCCAGAGGAGTACTTCGTAGAGGATGCAGTATGTGCATCCTTTCTTCCAACTGAAAACAATGCTGCTGACTTAAAGTCCCAAGCTTTCTGCAGCCATGGCCAATGCCCAGAATGAAACTGCATGGACTGCCTCTGCTAACAAAGGATAAGAAGAGTGGGCATGACGAATGTCTCCCTTCCCAGTAGAAACCCCCATGCAAGAACAGCCATGGTGACAGGGAGCCCTGAGGCATTTGCAGCAGACAGAGTATTTCCAGACAGATGAAAACACATTGTACTGCCAGAGTCACATAAACCAATTCTGATTTGGTCAGCATCATCTTATGCATGATTTAGTAATGGTTTTGTATTCAGCTTTATAGTAGAAGGACTGCACAGCTCAAAGCATCCTAATTCTTTTCCCTTTTGACTGACCGTAACCTTCTCTCTTGTGGGAAACCTAAGAAATTTTTTGCTTGGATGCATATGCATCTGCATTTTTTTGTCCAACTGATCTGGTAGCTTAATATTCATTCATTTTGTAAATTCTCTGCCTAAAACATAAATATCCTTGTTAGGTATTTACAACATAATAATATTTTATACTGTACTGAGTATAAAGAGATTTAGACAATTTTAAAAGTAGGTATTTCAATCTTTAGTCTGCTTGAGTGAAGAGTGAACTCTGCTTATGTCATTTCCAGTTACTTAAGAATAACCTGTTCATTCTTATATTGCGAGTACAAGCTGTATTTCTCTGCTCCCTTCTTGTACTTGTCTTGAAAAATAAGACTTCAGAAGTCAGATTCTTTAAATAAGTAAATATGGGTATCTTTTCATATTAATAACAGAAGACCAATAAAAGATGTGGGAACCCAGAAACAGACAACTTCTTAATTATATCCTATAAAACTTCATAACCTGACAGAATAGACATCATCTTACTCTGTGAGGAAATGCTGTGACTTAGGTTAGCACCACTGATGTATTTTCCCAGGTCTTTTTCCTATCTTCATCTTCTAAGCAACCCACAACAAGTACAGTATTTACTACACATGGTGCTAAGTTGTTTAAAACAAGAAATAAAACAAAACAACACGGCTGCACTGACATAGTGCAGTGAGTGTGAGCGCTGGCCCTAAGGAGCGATGGCACAAGAGGGAGCAAGGCTGCAGTTTCTTTCCGCAGCTGGACTTCAGAGGAAAGAGAGCCATCTGCTGCTCGACACGAGGTAGGCTGCAGCGTGTCTTTTTAGCTTAATTATGTGAAACATCGGGGTAGGATTCAGCAAAGGAAGTAAAAACCTTTGCTATCCTCCTCCCTCATGCTGCCGGGCCAGAGGCAAGGGAAGCAGGCTGCTGCCCCCACCTCCCCAGCCCGGTGCAGAGCACAGCTGCATCCAGCACGGCAAGGAACCAGGGCACAAGTGGTTAAATACAAAAAGCAGTCCTTTCTAGGAATAAAAATAAATAAGGGCAGAAAATAGTACAAATACTTCACATCAGGGCTGCATCACGAGTATGACACAGAGCCTGGCAGAGCAGCGTGCAAGCAACAGCACTGCCTGGTCGACCGGGCTCAAGGAAACCACACGCTTATGTACAGCTATACATAAAGTCATTCTCCAGGGAATAAGGAGTGATGTACTTATCTGCTGTGACAAAGGTCAGTGCTCCTCACACACTCCTAAATCTGTATTCATGGGTGTCATCTTTTGACTCCGTGGCTGCAGCCTTGCAATTAAGCCGCTCTTGGCGCAGTGCCGCTAAGCGAGGAAGATTCACTCACCAGTGAGTCAGCAAGACCTGAGGAGGAGGCAGCAGGGCAGAGAAAACCATGTTCCTAGCCGCTGCAAGGTTTGTTGGTATTATCTCGTTCCAAGGGTATAGGTAGATTTAAGATACAACTTGCCTTGGTGAGAAGAAATAAGTAAGAGAGGTAAAAAAGAGGAAGCTTAGGAAAAGCTTTGCTGATTGCTCCAGTCCCTGCAGTCCCGCGTCTGCCCTGTGTTATGAAGAGGGGAGTCTAGCGAGAGCGTGGGGTTCAGCTTGCAGATGGAAGCGATCACCCCCGTGACCCCGCGACGCAGCACGGCACTTCTGGCCAGCTCACGTGCTGGGGCCTCTGGACGCGCGCTGGGGCCTCTCCCCGGCGGTACGCACGGAAGGACCAGGAAGAGCGTCCGCAGCAGGTCTGACATACAAACCAAAAGCCTTCAAGTACCATAAAACAAATCTTCACTCTTCATAAAATGTTGCAAAATATGTTTGATGTGTGCTTTGTCAGAATAAAGCAGTTGGTTTTCATTCTGTAACTGGGGTTATAAAAACAACTTCTAAGCTAGGTTGATTAACATAAGACACCCTTAAGCTAAATTCCAGAAATGAAACAGAAATTCTGGTTTGCTTCACACATTTGCATAGATGCAATACTATATAACCAGCACACAGCCACAGCAATTCAATCGATAGTTGCAAATTCGGTGTTATCTACCTAGTGCAAAACCGTACAGCTGAATACGCTGCCAGGAATCTCGTACGTCCTTCCCTTTCCCGCTGTGCAAAATGTTCCAGGCAGCTCTTTAGCCATCTCCGCGATGACGGAGGCATCTAGCAAAGTGGCAGGATCCTCAAAGTGACTCAGCGCTCGGCCCTGGCAAGGGCACGGGGGAGCAGAGGTGGTGTGTGGTGCAGCCGCCTGTAAAACTGTACGACCCTGCTGTAAGCTTTGGCTGGTGGAGGGCAAGGAGGCTGAAAACTCTCGATTTGGAAGGGAAAAGCTTTATTATGTGTACCGTGATGCTTATTCACTTATAGCGCGGCGTTTCAGTTCGCACCCAGCACGGGGCTGCACGCAGCCACGACCCGTGCCCCCAGCGCCCTCCGCTGCCCCGTCGCTCCTTCACCTCGAGCGCCCTTATTTATTCGAAATAAATTCACAGCCGACGCTTTTCCACAACTGCCACAGAAGCGGATCGAGAAAGGGAAGGCATGACTGGCTTGCTGAGATTTGTCCTAAATCGGAGGAACTTTTCCCAAAACGCGTTGAGGGAGGCTGCGCAGCGACGCCCGCAGGCGGCCCCTCAGTCAGCCCCGCGGGCGGCAGGGAGGGGCCGCCTGGCGCTGCCCTCACCAAAGATGGCGGCCGAG
>VXAA01006102.1:202698-212743 GCA_013399115.1 Anseranas semipalmata
AAATTTCCCCCCCCCCCCCCCCCCCCAAAAAAAAAATACAGTGCAGTTGTATAAATGAGAAGCAATTGGTAATTAAACAAAGCATTTATGATAATGCTTTTTGTCACAGATGTTGTTATGGTGCTTTTTTAAATAAAAAGCTCAGGTCTATCACTTATCATTAAACTAAAAATTGACCTATATCGTGTCTTTAAAATACACAAAACAACATTTTCTACATGTATCTTCTACAGTAAGAAAGAGAGAGATTATTGTTTTCAGAGAAAACATTTTGGAAATGCTAATGAGCCAGTTTCTAAAGCATGTATATGAGTTGATTTCTGTGACTGGGGATATGCATCTATATGCCATGAAACTGGCTGAGAGACCAAGGTTAATATCTAGGATTGAGTAGGAAAGATTCAGCTAAATGCATGAGGAGTGACTTTAAATATTTAATCATTTTTGGTAAAAGCAGGAGGCAACAAGTCTCAATAAGGGAAAGCATTTTTTTTTTTTAATTCTGATTACAAAGTGTAATATTAATCGATTTACAATGATAAACAACAGAGCACTAACATACATTAGTATACCTTTAGTGAGAACGGAACACAGTAATTTTGTCATTGCTGGTGAATTCATCTATTGACATAGACTCACATTGTGCCCTTCTGAATGAATGATCACCGTATATTTGGGTAGGATCATAACACCTGTAGTAAATGTTCATCTTGATGTCCTGATCATTCTTTCTCTTTGTTTTTTCTCTGCCTCCTGCTTTCTAGCTTTCTACACAGAAATCTGTTCCCTGGAGACCTATACTGGAGTCACTGCCACTCTGGGCTATCGTTGTGGCACACTTCTCTTATAATTGGACTTTCTATACACTTCTCACGCTTTTGCCCACATACATGAAGGAGATCCTGCGGTTTGATGCACAGGAGGTGAGATAAATAATTCAGAACAAAATTACTATATTCTTAAACAAATGGAATAACAGAGGTCTGCCTTGATATTTAGAACCTGTTTAAGAAACTTGGAATGTAAATTTATAGCTGAGAAATAGTAAAATAATTCCCCATGATCAATCAGATACCTCTACAATGTTGTGTGCATTATCATTTCCACTGGATTTCAGGATTTATTTGACATTTAGCTTAACAATAGCTTTTCATTTCATTTCTTCTGGTTGAAGATGCGTGTTACCCATTTCTAACTACTCTGATTTAAAACAGTAACTATAAAAAATATTTCTCAGTTACATGGTTTGCACGACTGCTTCAAATTTTATAGCTTCTTTTATGGCTTCAGAAATATTATCTACTTTTGTGCTCACTCATAAAGGAGAAAGTTTTTGTTTAACTGGAAATTAAGGGCATCACTGGATAAGTGACATTTTAAGTATTTTAAGGAGGAAAAAAATACGCTTCAATCTGATTGGATCCCCTTCCAAATCATTACTTTCTTCCATTTCCTCAGTGAGCAGCAGGGGTAAAATACCTTATTTTAACAAGGTAAATAGAATGAAACAAAATCATAGACTTAAAGTCCAGAAATAGTGTTTTTCAAGGAAATTTTTTAAAATGAAATTACTTATCAGGTAAAAAATTAAGGGGTTGAAAATGTTTACAGCACTTACTTGACTCTCCTTTTTCTCTTTCTTTAATGGAAAAACTTCAGTGATAATGTTTCCAATACAAGCTGGTACTGCTCAGGTAAAAAGGTCCTCAGTTAGAGATTTCAAGAAGTTTGACTTAGTCTTTTCCTCGCTTAACACATGAGACTGGTTTAGAGCAAAATGGAGATGCACACCATGCAAGGAGGAGGTGATGCCAGCAACCTTGCGAGGTAATCTGTGTTAGAAGGTCACAGTCAAGCATGCTACAAAATGGCTAGAAAGAATAGCTGAAGTTGCTCTTTAGATTCCTTTTTATGCCTCCCTAGGGAATACCTGAGTAAGCATCTATGAAAGGCATATATTACCACAGCCCTCTATGTATGTATGTTGTAAGACTCCATTACATTAAATTCCAACAGGTTCTGCTGTGAAGTGGTTTCCTGTGTCTAAGGGTTATGTTTCTTCTTTTTGGAGTGACTCCATGGTGCTTGCTGTTGTGACACATTACAAAAAAAAAAAAAAAAAAACTTGCATTACAATGTTGGACTAGCTTTTTTTGCCACACATTTAGTTGTAAATTCCATTAGTGTTTAAAATACTATGCAGTAGCAACTGCATAGTCCACCGGTTTCCATCCTATAATAAAGGGATCATTTAAAAATAATGCTGTGTCTTTGAATAGTGCTTCATAGTCCCAGTAACAAAACAAATAAGCCAACCTTTTATCTCCTATTTTTCAGAATTTTAGTTGTTATTTTTGAAAGCTGAGCATTGGAACACAGCAGGCAGCACCTTTGAATGCAGATAGAGTGAATTTCAGATGGGGATGTGTTTGTGGTGTCATGTCAAATTAAATGTCCTAGGGAGGCTTTTACCTTTCCTTTGCCAAATATACATTTTTATAATAGTGCACAAATGTTAGAGTATTTCTATCCAGTGGCTACCCAGATACTTCTTCTTAACCTCAGTTTAGGTCAAATTATAGTTCAATTATCAATAATTAGTTGTAATAGCATGGAAAGGCTGAAAACTGATGCTGCTCAGTAGAACTTTTTGTTTCCCTCATCAGAAAAGAATACCAAGCAGAATCAGGCAGAAGTCACTAAACAGCTCTTGTTTAAAGAAATGGGAGTTAGCAGGTGACATCAGTGTAAGTAACAGCAAGTCCTGAGTAATAGCTTTGCTTTGGGATCATAGGATGTCCAGACTGAATCTGATAAAAAGACTTAGTTCTGTATCTTGTCTGTGATTACAGCCAGCATCAGAAGTGTCAGCAGATAGTTGCGGGATAACATAATGTTATGGAATCATAGAATCATTAAGGTTGGAAAAGACCTCCAAGATCATCTAGTCCAGCTGTCCCCCTACCACCAATAGTACCCACTAAACCATGTCCCTAAGTACCACATCCAACCTCTCATTAAACACCCCTGGGGACGATGACTCCACCACGTCCCTGGGCAACTCATTCCAATGCCTAACCACTCTTTCTGAGAAGAAATTTCTGCTAATTTCTAACCTGAACCTCCCCTGGCGCAACTTGAGGCCTTTCCCTCTTGTCCTGTCGCTAGTTATCTGCGAGAAGAGGCTGACCCCCAGCTCACCACAACTTCCTTTCAGGTAGCTGTAGAGAGCAGTAAGATCTCCCCTGAGCCTCCTCTTCTCCACGCTAAACAACCCCAGCTCCCTCAGCTGCTCCTGGTAGGACTTGTTCTCCAGACCCCTCACCAGCTTCGTTGCCCTTCTTTGGACATGCTCCAGCACCTCGATGTCCTTCCTGTAGTGAGGGGCCCAAAACTGAACACAGGACTCAAGGTGCGGCCTCACCAGAGCCGAGTACAAGGGGACAATCACTGCCCTAGTCCTGCTGGCCACACTGTTCCTGATACAAGCCAGGATGCTGTTCTTCTTGATGCCTTCTTGGCCAGCTGAGCACACTGCTGGCTCATGTTCAGGCAAGCATCAACCAATACCCCCAGATCCTTTTCCTCTGCACCCTGAGATCACAGATTCCACAACAGCTTTCAAAATTCTGAATAATACTAACAGCTTCCACTTATTTTAGTAACTCACTCATTTGAAACCGGTGTTTCTGGTTACTTGCACTATCAGGTTAATGACCACTGGATACCTTCTTCCATAGTTTCCCTTTTCCTGACCTCAGTTGCTTATTTTAACCTTTGGGTTTTTCAGCTGGCTGCATTGGTAGTTATGGATTAAGTCATGCAATGAAGAGTTTACACATCAATAACTTCAAAATGCTTTGCCTTTTCTGTCCCTAGGTTTCTCTCTTATGGTAAAACCAACAATAGTTATGTGGATGGATAGTCTTGACACTCCTGGCTCAGACTCTATTAATGCTCCAAGACAAGTGATTTTTTAGCACATTGAATTGTCATTTCAGTGTTTTAACTGTTTTTTTTGTTGTTGTTGTTTTCTTTAATGTCCTTAACAGAATGGTTTTTTATCTGCACTACCTTATTTTGGCTGCTGGTTATGTATAATTCTGTCTGGTCAAATTGCTGATTATTTACGGGAAAAACAGAACTTGTCCACTGTTTGTGTTCGCAAATGTTTTACCCTAATAGGTAAGTGCAAGTATCATCTCTTGGAACACATCATGGGGCCAGTCGTGAAAAATTAAAGCTTTGGGAGAGAAATGTGACAGTCTGTTGTGAGATGAGGCAGGATTGTGCATGGCTTGAGAGGAGCTGCTCTTCAGCGGTATTACTTGTGCTGGGGTGTGGAAGTGGAACTAAAATGTAGGTGTCTGTTTGCTGGCTAGTTATCTGGCATCACCTTGTTTTCTAGTATTCCTTTGAATTCCCATGTCTTAAGTCTCACTGGCACTTGTCAGACTGCCTTAGGTGGGTATACTTTGTCTTGTAATGTTTAATGCTGTTTAGCTGATGGATATGCTTTACCCTCTCCTCTGCCCAACCCTCAGGCGAAGTTTTTATAAGTTTGTTTGTTTCTTTGTTTTCTGACTTCTCTTTTCCATTGACAACATACATATTCAAAAGCAAAAGCAAGTAAACTAAATCAAAGTGACACCCTTTCTGACAAAGGGTTCTAAAGGGGCATGAGAGTGTGGGGGGTATTAATTAAAGTCACAGTAAGAAATCCAAAAATGCTTATAGATTTTTACGTTATTTCATTTTTTTAGCTCTGTTAATGGTGAGTATAATGTTAAAATGGATTGTTATGGCTGTACCATTGTAAAAATGGCAACAAAAAAAATGCCATTTTTGCTACTAGCTCATAAATACTGTGTGTTTCACTTTATTTGAAAGGAATTATGAGTGGTAGAGACAGGTGCCTTCTCTGGTTCTTCAGAAGAAAGATTAATTGTAACAGATAGTTGACAAAATTAAAGGAGTTAGACTAGCATAAAGAAAAAGTAAAGATTGAGATGATTTAAAGATTGAGATGTGTATTCAAGTGGGCAGGACAATGATGCAATTTACTACGCTACTTAGGAACACAGCCCGCAGCCTCTGAAATTTTTACAGTTGTCTTGTGAGGTTGAGCAGGAAAAAAGCAACATAAATACTGTATCTCTTTTTAAAAGGCTAAAAAGAATCATTTCTAGTAATAGCAGTCATCTGTTAAACTTAAGAAAGCCTTACTGTCAATGCAGATATTCAGATGATCTAAGAAAAAGGGGAAGGGGAGGGCATTGCATGAATTTATCAAGAATAAATCCTGTTATTTTTCATAACAAAGTAGACCTATTGGATAAGAGAATGACAAGAGAGAGCCAAAAGCTTCATTTAGGTCAAAATACATCATTCTTTCTTAGAAAGAAACCAATTAAATGGTCAGGTAGAATCACCATTAAAGTAGTGATAATTGCTTGACAGAATGATACCTTGTGAACAGTTTCCTCAAACTGAGAGGGGATGTCATTCTGCATGAGCCTGTTCCCAGCGCTGTGTTGCTCAGTGTTTTGTTTATTTAAGACTTAAGTCTTAAACAGGAATAGACTTGCAAAATTTACAATTGCTGCCAGGGTAGGAAGACCAAATCGATTCCAAAATGGTCTTGACTAATTGGGAGGAAAAGTGATTTGATATCAAAAAGATCAAGCCTATACTGAAAATGAAGAAAAGGATGTATTTAGGAAGGAGAGATTGATTGCTAATTAGAAGAGGAGAGGGGGAGAGATTAGGCACAGGATCCACACAAGTTGCAGCCTACTTGATGTACGCCCATCCTTGTGTATAATTCACTGCTGCCTCAGTTCTGCTGATTCAGTTGCTTGCTTTAAAGCAGCTCTTATAATAAATTCTCAAGCATTTTTGTTTTCTTAAGCCTACACAGTTCTGGTGATCCAGTTTACTGCAGGGCCATACACCTAGGTCTGTACAACTGAGGGGGAAACATGCTGTTGTGTAATGAAAAGCAGGGCTCTTGGGTTGGCTTCATCAACAAAAAACATGTATTTGGAGCTGTTTTTGGAGCTTGTGATGAAGTCTTGTAACTGGCCAACTCTGGTATTGGGAAATGGGGTGCCAAAGTTAATTGCAGACAGGAAGCAGCGTGCACAAGTTTGTGATGGCTGCTAAGCTGTTTCCAGTACCTGAAGCAGCGTCTCAAAAGCTAGCCTGGGTTCTCTAAACTGTACAGCAGGCTGCAGCATAGACATTGCAGATGTTCAGATCTTAAACATGAAATGTTATTCTAGAAGGGGTCTGCAGGAGAACTATGTATATACATATTTATATGAAATATTCCAGCTCTACGTTATTGTGATCTGCAGAAGTCAATGTTGGCTCCTGAAACCTGGAGACTTAAATAGGAATAACTTCTTTGCAGTGCATTGTTCACCTATCGCTCTGAGTGCAGCTTCTATTATTTGTATAATCGTAAATAAAATGAATTCGTGAAGTCACTTTCAGTGGCACCATTGATTTTCGGTATTCCAAGTGGAGTTTTCTCTTTGCAGCTAGAGTAGGATTTTTCTAGTCTGTCCAACGTTTCCTGAGACAGCCGCAGGTTTGCAAACCATTTGCTGTTCCTTGCTGTCCCACTGTAATGCACGTAGTGAAGTGCTGAATTCTGTACACTAGGTGGTGGTGGAGGTTGTATGTATACGTAGCTCAGAGCCTCTTAACGTCTCAGGTTAAAAGTCCTTGATTTTAAAATTTCTGTTTTAAAGGAATGATTGGACCTGCAGTGTTCTTAGTAGCAGCTGGATTCATAGGATGCAACTATGCACTGGCTGTTGCATTTGTGACCATATCAACAACACTGGGAGGATTTTGTACATCTGGTTACAGCATCAACCATCTGGACATAGCACCTTCGTAAGTATTGCTGAAGCAGTTGTTAGTGTTTGAGATACATTTATGACCACTTCTTTTGTATTCCTGGAGTGCCTGGGAGCTTTAGCTATGGACCATGGTGCTGTACAGACCTGGAATGTAAACAATGACAATGACTCAGGTTTACAGTTTTTGTGTTTGCAAAAAGTTTAGGTTTGGCAGAAGATATGACATGAACAACAGCTTAGAATAATTCAATTTTTGATCCTGCAATAATAAATAGTATAATTCCAGGAATTATATTTACTAGGCTTTTGCCCTACTTGATTCAGGATATTAATAGGACAGTGTTTTTGTAACAGTGCAATACAATTAAGCATTTCACACTTTAAACTTTTCCATCAGAACTATCAAGCTTTAGCATGAACATAACCATATTTAAGACCTGTAATTCAGGCAATTTTTTTTTTTGTTTGAAAAACATTTTCTGTATACTGGTATCAAGGTTATGTTTGGAGTAGGTGACTTGTTATCACTAGATGACAAATCCTGTATGTACAATTACTCTTAAACATTGGCTAGGAGTTATTTATCTTATGTCTGTGTGTTTAAAAACACAAAACATGAGCATTAAGAGACATTACTTTTGTGAGTTACTTAATGGCAGAACTTGGATGTCTGTGCAGTTTTGATTTGCCTCCTTATCACTGTGTCTTTGTGTCTAGAGAGGGAGATTGGCATCCATTCTTAAGCCCTCTACCTCGTAGCTGTAGTAGTTGGAGAGAGTGTAATGGCTGGGGCAGGGCATTACAGGAGAAAAGAAGGGTCACATTTAAGGTAGCTGAACATTGGGAATTTATTCCTTTCATTGCTCTGTCAGAGTTTACATGTGGTAAGTCAGTGATCGTCTGTAAGGACCACGTTCATACCCTATAATTTCAGGAACCTGCTCTCAAGAATTCTTTAGTTATGAAGAGGGATGAACACTTCTTGAAGGTGGTTCAGACCACCATAATATGTAAAGGGAGTCTGCAGCAGCTCGAGTCCAAACTTAAACATATCAGTTGAGAAGCTACTGTTGGATCCAGTGACGTTAACTGAGGCCTAGCTGATGTATTGCTTGTTTTCTGGGTACATGTCTTCAAGCTCTGAAGTCTAGTTTACAAAAATGGAAGTACTCAGAGTGTTAACCAAAGTCAGTGGGAGCTGTGCTTTGAATATAAGAACAGTGTTGGTAAATATTCTTAAAGTGGGATCCTGAGGATCTCAAGTCGGTCATTCACAGAATCACAGAATTGTAGGGGGTGGAAGGGACCTCCAGAGATCATCGGGTCCAACCCCCCTGCCACAGCAGGTTCCCTAGAGCAGGTTGCACAAGTAGGCATCCAGACGGGTCTTGAATATCTCCAGAGAAGGAGACTCCACAACCTCCCTGGGCAGCCTGTTCCAGTGCTCCGTCACCCTCACCGTGAAGAAGTTCTTTCTCATATTGGTGCGGAACTTCCTATGCTCCATTTTGTGACCATTGCCCCTTGTCCTGTCTAGGACAGTAGATGCATTCTTGCATTCTGAACATTCTTGGCCTATGTTTTCATTCCCTGTCTATAGGATGGGTATCACATTGTGACCCTCATCTCTCAAGAGTGTTGTGAAAATAAACTAATTTTGTGAAAAATTCTACTGAAGAGCCTTTGGGATGATTAAAGCTCTGCTTGCAACAGTTGAATAATATGCAGGCCCGGGTTCATGCATTGAGCAAGTGAAGTGAAACAAAATATGAAATGGTGCCCATTAAGTGAGTACAACTGATCCTGTCCACTGAATGCAACAGAGCTGTCACAGGAAAAAGGACATCATGCAACTGTCGTGTGTGCCTCCATGAGGCATATGCACAAGGGACTTCTGTGTGCCGGTGACAACTGAGATTTCCAGAACTAGGAGGTTGTGTGTGTTTTCTAATTTGGGAGGCACTTCGCTTTGCATTTCTAATGTGTTTTTTTAAGGGTGAATTTGTATATGACACTATACTTAGTATTTTGATGTTGAAAAATGCCATAAGAAAAAAATCATGACACGGCATGCGTATCAGCAGGCATAGCTAGATCCACCGCATGAACTGCTGCAGGTCCCCCTGACCAAATCCCACTCTGTTCTTCCTAGCCTTGATAGCCGTGCTTTCATTCCATTTGCATTTAAACCAGGCAAGTTCCTCCACCCTTCTTTCCTTTCAGATAGGCTGAAGGGAGCAGACTGATTAAGAGTCTAGGAGAGACAGGTGTCCCACTAATAGTTCAGGAGCTTTGGCCTGACGTGGACACTAGCAATGAATGGCTGCATTTGCAGGAAGGCTTTACTGGACAGGAACATGGTCAGGATAGATGTTGTTTTACTGAAATCAGTGAATCTCTATTCAACACATGCATACCTTAATTCAGGGAAAATACATCCGAATAGAGGCAGAGAAGGAAAAGGGCATGTCCTTGTAACAAAGGTCATAGAAAAAAAATGTCTTCAAATACAGAAATACCAGGAAGTTGAAGACGAAAGGAAAAAGAAGCCCTTTTTTCCCCCCTACTTAACTTTTTGCAAGTGTCTGAACTTTCTTGGATGAAATGGCCATGGCAGACATTCACAATTTAAGGGAAAAATTTTTGCATAACTTTAAAAATCTCAAAACAGGTTCTGCATGAAAGCGTGAAGGAAACCTGTGTTAAGAGTTTACCCAGAGTTTGATTTATTTACTTTTTCCTTCAAACATATTAGAATAACCAGAAATGATTCAAAGCAATTTCAGAATGCACTTAAATGCCTATTTGAATTGGTTAAAAGTAAGCTGACTAGAATAGCAAAGGGTCCATTGTTGCTACTAAACCTTGCATTATACGAAGGAAATAATGATTACATTCTCAGGAAAAAAATGAATGAAAATACTGATGCTGGGGGAAAAACAGTATTTGCTCTGTGTTTTTGGTTTCCAACACACATTTATTAGGCCATCAGTGCATTGAGTTGTTGGGGGAGGGGCAGGGGAGGATTGTTCTTGTGGGAAAATGTTTTCTATTCTAGCTCTGTAAATGTACATCAATACATTGCCATGTTTATAATTTTTAGTATCTCTGTCACCATGAGCCCTCATAGTATTCCTGTTCCTGAACACCTCACATACCTTTTTTTTTTTTTT
>VXAA01006102.1:212772-237017 GCA_013399115.1 Anseranas semipalmata
ATTTGCTTATCCCCACTATGCCATGAGAATTCAATCAATAGCTTACTGGTAGTCTTGCTCTACAGATGTGTCACTTTCTTTCCCATTTCATATGGGAGTCTACACTGTGCTGAGGGAGGGGCGTAGCATTTATCTGCATCAAACAGCAAGCGCTATCAAGAATGCAACCTATGTCAGAGACAGCAGGCAAAAACAGAGGCATTTAGCCAGCAATTAATGGCCAAAGATCTATGGTGACCAGAGAAACTAATAAACTGTGTTTAGTTTTGAAAGTTCGTATTAGCAGTATTGTAGTGCTTAAGCATGTTGAAGACAAAATGCATTTGGTTCTACTTGAAGTCTTTACATGGAAAGGCTTTAAAAGGAAGCTTTTATACTTTCACATTCAGCATCATAAAAGCATATTAATTCTTAAGCATTTTCAAAGAGAAACATGTCACATGCTCATTTATAAGAAATAAGGATCATTCTAATTACAGTAGTAGATCTCAATCTAAAATACATTGCCATGCTCTAAACTGTTGACTTTCAAGAAAAATAAACTAATAGGCTTGATAATTGACTCTTGTCAGGAAAAAAAATATATATGTTATTTAATGTTACTGGACTGGATACACATCACAACCTTTTATAACAATGTATGGTTGAATTTTCTGTTTTGGTACATAAAATGTCAAAGCTATGCACCTCTCTTTGGAGATGAAATTATATTTCTGTTATGCTGTCATTGTTAAAATCAATGAGGACACCATTTCACTGTTAAACAACCAAAAACAGTACCTGGGAGATACTTCCATTTTCCAGGAGTAACTACAACTGATACTAGTGTTTTGTACGATTCTTCAGCCAGCAAACCCACTTTGAAGATCTGAACCGCAGGGATCTGTGCTGCGGTGGTTGGAAGGTTGAGCTCAGGTGTAAAGTGTCTAGCTCTTCTTTCTCTTGAGCCGCTTGCACAAGTCTGTGCTTGTGCTACAGTTTCAGACATGATTTTTTGGTATTGCAACACTTCTGCGAGTGAGATGTTTAATTGCACAGAGATGAAGTGCTGAGACTCAGGTATTAAGCAAGTTACCAGTTTTTCCCAGCAAGTTTTTATGGCCGCTGGTGCATATGCATGCGCGTGCGTGATAAAGCAACATGTTCGTGGAGCGGGAAGCCTCAGAACGGAGCTGCAGGAATGGCAACCTGTAAAACGGGTTGAGTCAGACCCACTTCCCATTGGCCTTGACCCACAGAAAACTGAAGGGAAGGAGTGCTGCAGAGCTTCGTGAACTTACTCCTTTGGAACATCGCTCTGTAGTGTAGTGGGGATATCCATCCAGATTAGTGATAACTGTCTTTTTGGCAATGACACCTGAACCGTCTCTTACTGTTGCCAAACAGCACTGTCATACTTGGTGTCATTCCACTTCAAGGCATGCGATGTTTCTTTTTTAACTTTTCCAATGGATCCCTTCCAGACAGTTTGGTTGTGGCTTAGCAAAGGGGATGTGGTTTTGGATTATGGATTCTAAGCAAAGCCATGAGTAATTTAACTTAAATTCCGTAACTGGCCTCTAGAGAATGGTTGCATATGTAATGAATCTCCAATGAGGTGTTACTAGAATAAAAGCAAGCTATTCCCACTTGAATATTTGTGTTTTAATTTGTCTGTGTGATCAAGATGAGGCCTGTGTGATCTGATTAGGCAAAATTGTTTCCATAGTTGATAAACAGGATAAGTTAATAAGCCGTATTAATAATTTCTCTTACAGGTATGCTGGAATTCTTCTTGGGATCACAAATTCTTTTGCTACTATCCCAGGAATGGTGGGGCCAGTTATTGCCAAGAACCTCACTCATAATGTAAGTCTGTTTACTGTTTTTTCAGTTACTGTATTTTTATCTCCATTGAATGGTAATTCTGTCTTCCCAAGTCTGCAGTCATTAAATGAAATCTGGGATATACATGCAAGTTGTACTCTTCTGTTGCTGTGAACAACTTAACTCCTAACCTTGATCAGAAAAATAAAGATACAATCAGAGACCTGTGTGGGGCTTTAAAATTTTAGTGACTCAGCCCTTATATTCTTTTGGAATAAAATGTACATTTTTATGACATGTTAGCATTCTGTTAAAACCAACCAGACAAGACAGTTGGGGTAGTATTGTAGCAAAGTAAGACAAGCTCTTACTTGTTTTGCAAAATTGTTCTCTCACGTGAGGTTCTGAGTTGTAAGGTCAGCATTTGTCAGATGAACCAGAAACTAGATTCAAATGTGCAGTTTTTATAATGCACCCCTTTGTATGGACATTGAACGATCAGGATGTTCTAAGCTGTGTTATTCTTCCACCTAAATTCAACAGTGTTAGATCTGACCTCCAAGATGGCTTAGTCAGACAGAGGGCGATTTGAAATAGAAAAAGGGAGAGAGAAGTTGTTTGATTACTTTTTTAAATCAACTAAATGCATTATTCTAAAATCTTTTAAGAAAGGAAGGTGTGAGGAGTAAGTTTATTGATACAGCTGAACTTTTAGAGTTGGTAATCACTCCAGTCATTTCCTTAAAAATAATAAAAATACTAGTTTAATGCATGAATCCAAACAAATCAGGTTCTTCCAAACGCTTAACAAGTGGTGTTTTTTTGTTGTTTTTATTTTTATTTTGCTTTTTTTTAGTTGTTGGGTTTTTCTTTTTTTTTTTTTTTTCCTCATCCTAATGCACTGTTCTGGTATTATTTTGCTCTTGTAGCAAGGTCATTTACAGGTTTGGTACAGTATGCATCTGTAATTTAAAAATAAAAAATAAAAAAAATTGTTTTTAAGACATCTGTATACATTGCTTCTTTATTAAAACAAACAGACAGTTCTGTGTTACCTGGTTTGGGTACAATTGCAATGGCTAAAAAATGTATGATGCTGGAATAGGCACATTGTAGTCATTAAGAAAAACTTACTGCTTAGGTTAGAGGACTTCAGCTCTTGGATCTTCTGAGCAGAAAGCAAGGTAGTGTTTCCCATTACGGTAATGTTCTCTGTGAGTTTGCCTAGCCTTCACGCAAATGTGGATTTACATATGAAGGCTGTGCATCTCACATGATAAACCGATCCAGATAGTCTAGTGTAATTCTGACAGGACTGTCTATGTAAGTTGTATTGTTAAACTGAAGTTGACTAAAATGACAATTTGTTCTTTTATGTTTATAATGCTCGTATGTTGCTATGAAGTCATGATGCATAGCATTTATGTTTAAATAGGTAAGGCATGCCGCATCTGCTTTAAAAATACTTTTTTCTTGAGTGTGGAGCTGCAAATTGACTGCATTTTTTTTCCCTGTTTGACAGAACACTGTGGGAGAATGGCAGACAGTTTTCTATATTGCTGCTTCCATTAATCTATTTGGAGCAATTTTCTTTGCATTATTTGCAAGTGGAGAAGTTCAGGACTGGGCAGTCAGCGGTTACCACTTGCACAGAAACTGAAGGAAACATTGAAATACCAAAGCTGTGCTGAATCCCAGTGTGCTAGAATTATGTGACCGGAAAAGTGCCTTCCATACTGATGCCGAGGAATCTTCAGAGCTTTTCAGTTAAAATATTTTATCTGTGTATCTTTTGTACTGAAAATCATTTGACAGCATGTGTGTGCTATTTCCTAACAAGAAACTACTTGGATTAAATAGAATAGTTTCATGCTAGAACTTGATATCAAATATATGATCAGAGACAACATTTTAAATCAGTGTGCTAGGATCCATTTCCTTCCAGTTTTTAATTAATATTTTCTGAATTAATGTGTAGGCAGATGTTTGCTGATACTGAAATGAGAGGAAAAAGCAAAGTGATTATGTAGCACTGTGAGGAGGAATGGCATGCAAAGAATTGTACACAAAAAACAAAGTGTTTTGATTTCCATGATGAGATTGATAGTTTTTGCTGTTTAAAACGCTAAGAGATTTCTAGTTTTCTACAATCTTTTATAAAGCTTTTATTTTGTCAGTATTTTAATTCATGTCTAAGAAGTGCACACTTGATTTTACTCTATTTTATGCACAAGTTTTCAAATAGAAACATTCCCTGTTTCAAGAATACAGCTTCACAATTGATACGGAGCAATGAGGAAGTGAAATACGTGGTTGTGACTGACAGAATAAGCCGTGTGTTACTGTTCTCTGTAATGCAGATTTTTTTAAACAGGCCTTATTTTTATTCACCTGTGCAAAGAAAAAGCAGTGCAAGTCTGGTTTAAATCTAGGCAGCGTACAAGAGTGAACTAGAAATAGAATATCTGCATGCTTACATGAAAATAACTTTCAATTTGGCAGTTCATTTTTTTGTCTGTTAAAATCAATGCAGTGGAATTATTTCCTCTTTCGTGTAGGTATATTTGTCAGCTTGTCAGTGTAAATGCAATAAAATAAGGCCTTTGTAGGGCACAAATGAGGAAAATCAGTTCTCCAGTAGCCTTGTTAGCCAGATAAAAGTAGAATAAAAAGAACTAGTGCAATATCCTGATGCTATTAGTCTCCCGTCAGTATAGAATTTGACACTCAAGAGCATCCTGTGCATCATAAGCAATTAAATGCCACACACTAAGATTAAATTAAGTCTATGAAAACAGTGGCCTAGTTAAGAACAAATGGCTGAGTCGTCTCGTAGTCACAAAGTGAAGGAAAATTCCTGTGCCAAAGATTCCTGGATTGGAGCAATTAGGTAAAAAAAGAAAAAATCACTGGGCTCTGGGTTTTTCATTTACCACCAATGCAAAAGAAAAGCCCAGTACTAACACTGCTCCAGTGGAGCCTACCTTCCTTCATTTCTAGGAAATGACATCTGCCTCTTCTTTATAGCTTTAAGAGCCATTTTGTTTTGACCTTCCTTGAAGTGTCATGTTCTCTGATGGTGGAACTGTGTTTAAATCTGTGTTTGTCTGCAGCATTTCCACAATAAACAGTGTGAAGTTCAGATGAAATTAGTAGTTCAGTAAGAGTATGTTAAAGCTGTATTGTATCTTTAGTGTTTCCACAATAAATGGAATGAATATTTCCATGTGCATCCATTGTTGAAAATAACTATCTCCCTGAAGTTAGAACACCATCTTCAAATTAAAGTATGCTGAACAAGATTGGTGACTGGATTAAGGGATGGTTAATATTTTCCTGGAAAATTACCCGCTTCAGGAGTTTCTTGTCTAGCTTTACAGGTGAGTACTATCTTCTGCCTGACACTATATTAAAAGTAATAATTTTGATTTGTGACCATGGAAGCTTATACTTTTTCAGTAACCTTGATTAAAAAAAAAAAAAAAGTTCTAAAAAAAATAAAAGTTTTGGGGTATAGATTAATTTTTGCTGGCAAAATATTTTCTGCTAATCTTTCGGATGGGCTTTCTGGGCTGCAAGCGCACATTGCCAGCTCATGTCGAACTTTTCATCCGCCAGTACTCCCAAATCCTTCCCTGCAGGGCTGCTGATACTGTTTCTATTGTATTGTCATGTTCCTGTTTGCACAGTCCTCTCATTCAGTTTCATCCCTATTCAAAAATGTTTCCCATGTTCTGTATTTTCAGAAGTACCAATGGTTTTGAGTGCCTCTGTTCTCAGTTCACCTCTGTGACACAGGATCTTGACTAAAACTGGGCAGTTTCTTGTGGTGACTGTTTTTTTTCCTGAAAACAACATTTATGATTATTTTTTGCTGCATTTCCTTAACAGATATACCAGAGTAAGAAGGTGTGCTTTCCATTCTATCAAGAACCCTCCAATTAGGATGCCTACCTGGAATGAGGGAAGTCAGTTCAAAAAAACAGATACAGCCCATTTCAAAGCAGGAGTTGAATCACTGCTTTGGGAGCATGTCTAAGTGTTGCCAGGTACTTTTAAGTGCATTCTCCTCAATGGCTCCTTCTGACGCAGTTCTGCTTAAATATTTCTTGGAGCATTTGATGCAAGGTTCTACCAACTTTAGTAACAAAGATGGAATAACACTTAGCAGAATATCCTACATGTGATAACAGTATTGACCTGAGATCTTAACCATGGTCTTTTAGAGCCTGGAAAAGTGCCTTCATCACTCTTCTCAGAAGAGGAAATGCCACAAAGTAATTGGTGTTTTTTTTTTTTTTTTTCCATTTCCCTATTTCTTTGTTCTAAGGGTACCAACTGTTAGTCATGCCTCTTAAAGTCTGAAGTATTTGCCACCCGAAAACAGTACTTAATTTATGTAGGCTTATTCAGTGCTAAACTAGCGAAGGTTTATGTAACTCTTCGTACTGTATAGGGACCTATGCGTGGTGCTTCCCCATCTACATGTTCCTCTGTAACCGGTGACAGCTGTATTTGCTGTGTGAAAGGGTCATGTTAGTTCAATTCCCAGGAGTTGAATTTTCCTGTATTGTATATTTTTTTCTGGCTTATTTTCTTATGTATTTATTTGCCAATTTCTCCTCTTCTACTTTCTGAGAATGTTTGATTTCATGATAAATGAACTAACTTTTGAGTCTAACAGGTCTTCCAATATTTTTAGCATTTGCCATGAAGGAGAGCCGTAGGTGAGGAAGTCTACACGTTGCGAAGGTAAGCGAGGTGAAGTTTGTATGGAAAGGCAATGCCTTCTGTTAGATTGTTTTTAGCTTCTGGGAAAGACAGATACGCTTTGAAACTTCAAGACTTCTGTTGCACATTGTGAGCGCAATCATCGCAACTGAAGCAATGCTATTGTGCTTTGAAAGCTGTTATAGTGAGTAGTACCTTAAGAGGGTCTCCCATTTCTCCTGTGTACCTGTTGTCTCAAAAAGCCCAGTGTCTGCTCTTTAAATCATGTGATGTAAGAGCAATAAACTCAGTCAAAATAAGTAAGTCAAAATGATTCTCTCTAATAGTTGTTAGCTGGCCAAATCCTATTTTGAGACCTGTCAGTGAAGATGCTGTTAGTACAAGGGCACTGGCCTGAGTTACACTGAAGAAGATATGTCTGACTTAAAGCTAAGGAAAGGATGTAATTTGACATGAATGATATGGTACTAATGTATTTTACTATTACTGTGTCCACAGGGAAGAAACCACCACACTAGCAGTATTATATTATATACCAACAGTGAAGTAGATAATCCTGAAGATATAAAGAGGATCTTGTGGGGATAAGAACTTACAGAGTAGTTGGTTAGCCTCATGTCAGTCTCTTTTCTATAAAGAAACATAATGAGGCATTTACTTAAAAACACATTTGTTTAATCCAAATCAGAGCATGCTAAAATCAAATCCAAGTTTTGCAGATTTGCCTACTTCATGCTTCACTCATAACAGTTATTAATATTTCTGCAATTCTGTATTTAATAATTCAGAAAAGAACTTAAGAAAGGGTTCATTTATTTCTGTTTTACGTGATGGTGTATATAGTCTGTTGCAGAAGTAATCCTTGCCATGTTTAATGTAAGAGTAAAACAATGACATATGTTTATTTGAATTTCTTGCCCTGCACCCAGCAGAGTTGCATATAGCCCCAGTAACTGTTTTAGTTCAGGGTGTTAGTTATTAACATTTTGTAAGATTCACATAGCCAGAAAAGGAACTGCAAGAAGACACCAGCAATTATTTAAATCCCAGTGGCATAGCAAATGGGGGTGGGGGTGGGAGACACAAAGACATACCAGAGGATGAAAAAAAAATGCTGACTTGAGTGAGGAAACTGGAGACCCTCCCAATTAAATCACCATTGCAACCTTTCCTTTCCCCTCCTGCATAAAATTCTTTCTCTACTGCCATAACGGTGGTTGGTCATACATTTTAAACTAAAACTACATATACATGATTCAGCTCCTCAACACAGCAATGAGTTAATTTCATCAGCTTTTTATTGTGTAAAACCATTGATCTGATTTACTCTTGGTAATCTCTGACAAGCTCAAACACACATCTAGCCAATATAATTTTCCAAGAGTCATAACGCAGTGAAAAATGCATTTCTTTGGGGGGGAAAAGAGTTATTTCCACATGAAATTTTTAACTGCTTGGCTATATTGGTTAAGCAAGACTTTCCTGAAAGAGTTGCTCATATTTCTGAGCAGTAATTTTCCTTATACTTTTTAAGGTCTAAAATAAAAATCCTGATCTGATTTTTGTTGCTTCTCAGTAGCATACTTAATAAAATTATACATTGGCTGAGTTAAGGCTTGGATCTGACACAAAACATGAAAACTCAGGTAGCGAAGTGATTAAAAAGAAGATTCAGGTACTGATATGCATTTTCAAGTGAATGCAGGTTGACTTTAGAATAATGGTAATTTTGCTATTACTGCAACATAATCTGTTCCTGGTTACAAAACATTGCAAAAGAGGGTGCTTGGGAGTTGCCCAAGGCATAGCAATGGAAGTAAATGTACATTATTAAACCAAAATTCTATTTTCCTTCTCCTCCATTTAAAGGATAGCCATTTGCTATAGAGTAGAGCTGTGTGAAGAGAGAGAATAGTTTTTTATAAAGCATTCTAAAACTTGGAATAACATTTCATAAAAGGATTTTTTTATTATTATTATTATTTTGTGGCATACAGAAGTTTCCATATGGTTACTTCAGAATAGAAAAAAAGAGATTAATTTTTCTACTTTTTTTTCCTAAATTAAATTCAAATACAGACAATATATTCAGCTTAGCTAGACTTGGATAATGTCATGTTTTCTGGTTGAAAACATGGTTCTGTTGATGTTTCTCTGACCACTTCTTCTGCTGATCCATTCAAGCAGTAAATGACTAATCGCTTTCTGAGTCATTTTACTAACTCAGAAAAAAAGAGAGTTTTTTGCCCAAACCCCACATTTCTCCCACTCCTTTTTGCCTGGCCATCTGGGCTTCAGGGAGAACAAGAAGTGACAAGTGCGTTCTGTGTCTACAAGTTTAAACAGTCTCTGCTGAAGGGGAAAAAAAGACCTTTCCATGTATTCTAAAAAAGGAAATTAAACAAGAGTCCTGCAACAACTGATAATCTGTTAGCATTTTAGGAAAAACACATCCCAAAAATTGCAGGTAGCTTTTGTTATATTTTGGCAGTATAAAGAGAATCATTGCTATGGCCATCTTTAAAAGAAAACTGAAATGGAGCATTTCTTGCAGCTGAACTCAAGACCTAATTCTGCCAGTCCCACTGAGTGGTAAGTAGCTCTAATGGCATTATTTAAGCAAAAACACTTCAACTGTCTTTTTGGATGAAAAGTGGGGCTGAAGGGAAGAAGGGCATTTCCTTTAATAACACCAAAAAAAAAGTCTGTCTTCTGAGCAATCTTAAAATTGAACTGTATGAAAGTACAAAACATCATCATGTGAAATTTGGTTTTGATTTGACTAACTTACGATGCTTTCAAATTTGCATGCTATGCATGGTCAACACATCTTGCATGCTTGCTTTGTTCAGCTGGGAAGTACATAATAACCTGAAAGGAAGGAGAGTTTGATTTTTACTATCCAATAGAAAGGAAGCAGTAATGTGTTACTCTACATAGATAGGATGGAAAACAAGGCAAATAGCTGTTCTGAAGGAATTAATTATTTGTCAGAGCCTGATATGCCCTTGAGTCCATCTCAGTCATTACCTTCATCATCACTGGCTTTCATTTTGGACAGTAAAGAACTACTTCTGCAGTCAGCAGGCTTGACTGAAGGTGTGAGACTGAAGTTGATTTTTTTTTAAGTATCCGTAACTGGTTCCACGGTGAGTTGAAGTATCAGTTCATTGGGAATGGTTATGGAAAGACCGTATTGCTTGTCCTGAGTGTTTTTTTATGAGTGCAGTCTCTTTCTCTTTTCTTTCAGATTTATAGATGTCTGGGAGTCTGCTTCCCATGCAGTTACTTATGTTAATATTTTCTGCTATGAAAATAGCTTTGCTTAAGCTTAAAGGCCCTTGTGTGAAGAGAATGAGAAACCAGGATATTTGAATTGTCAATATATAGCTGATAGAATTGCTAAGCATCTCTGCATGGTGTTGAAAGTAGAGAAAAGAGGCAAATACAAGATGTTAATAGCAGTAGAGAAGAATCTGATTGTGGAAGAATATTCACGCAGGGATAGCGGTGTTAATTTAACACTCTGTGTGGAGTCACGTTGATGCCGATGGTACTTTAAGCAGCTATTGAGTGCTAAGCATCTGCTGAAGTCTTTTGCTGTAGTGTGACCTAAAGCCAAATCTGTGAAGGAGATGGCGCGTGGCAAAGCTGTGCTGTCATGTAACCAGTGAAGTACACGTTTCCAGCAACAGAACCCATAGCTCTGTCTCGGGCTGAAGCTCTCCCTCCCCTGGGAGATGTGGGTCTGAATTCCTGTGGGCAGAGGGTGGGTGTCAGCCTGGTCCCATCTTCTATCACAGGAGGAGAAAAAAAGAAAAAAAAAAAATCAGTGCTTACCCCCCTGTTTTAAGACAAAACGGGCAGCTTTTGTTTTGTGACCAGACCATCTTGTCTGTCCTCTGTCATCCTCAAGAGCTGAGAACAAGGACTGTGCATGATGTCTGTGGAGCCATGAAAGGCTTAGGTAGAAAACAGGGCTACCAAGCAGCTGTGTATCAAAGGTCTGTTTGGTTGCCAGTGTGCAGCCAGCACCAGAATGGGGAACCAGAGAGTTTTCATGTGAAAAATGAATGTATGTGGGCAGAACTGTCTCTAGAGCTGGGCAGCAGTTGAAGTTTTGACTACTCTAGTCAAAGGGTGTGCAAAACATGTTCACTCAAGCTTAGATGTAATAGATATCTATAGCTTTGCATACATTCTCTGGATTCAAAGTATTCCCTTTTACTGCAAAAGGAGCCAGTCTGTGAAAATCAATCCACAGCCGTCTGGTTCAATCAATCTAAAGAACACACTAAAATCACAAGCCACAGGGGCTGTGATTCCTCCCCTACCTCTCCTCTTAACGGGGTGCTAACATCAAAGGTTACTTTTGACCATTGAAATGCCAACAAGTGGTCAAAATGCAAGCAACCAGTTTGAATTGCTGAAATTGAGTTTATAAACAGCAGCTGGCTTCACTTCTAACTGAGGAGCCAGTGTAAAAAAAAAAAAAAAAAAAAAAAAACAAACCAAACNCCAAACAAGATTCCAAACTAAATCCATCTGTCTGCTTCTGCTCAATGAAAGTTAAATAGTAAGTATGGCACTTTGAAGCCTAGATGAAAGTTTCACTGTTCAGAGAATGCGCAACCTGTACAAACACACTTTTACAAGGGCAGATGTCTTCCTACAGGAGGAAAAAATAAACCTCTCTCTGCAGGTTTCCTCTTCTTCCATGCCTGTTTTAATTCTTCTGAATCGCAAAATACGAGCACCGATGGGCAGTCAGCGTGCAGCTCTTGACCTGTGTAGTTTCAGCTGAGTCATGAAGTACAGCCATGGGGCTGCGTGTTGCTTTGCCTCGGGGCACTGGGCAAGGAGGCCGCTGCTCAGAGCCGTGCTCTCTGGCCGGGGGGAACACAAAAGCGGGGATTTGGAGTGCCCGACAGGGCAGTGCTGACTGGTGCCCGCTTCTGCGACAGCAGGGAGCCGCAGCAGGCCTCCGCTCCCACGAGGCTGCCCCGCAGCCAGCACCCCTCCTACCAGTCACCCCACAGGCAGCTGACGTGCCTGCAAGAAGGCCCCGAGGACAGTATAGATAAGGCAATCGGATGGACGCTCCTTTCCCCTAGCACACAGACTGTTAAAATGCTGATCGTTCAGAAATGTCAAGATCAGTGAGTTGACAGCCCAACCAATAAATGCTATTTATTTTCACTTTTCACATAGTGCCTTTCCTGCTCTTGATTCTGATCTGAGAACTGCTTTCAAAGAACTAGGCCTCAGTCATGCCCCAAAGTACCCTTTGCGGCCCCTCACCCCCATGCAGTGTGCTTGAAGTCACTGTCTCCAGCTGTAATGGTGTCCTAGAGCCTTTGCTTGCAATGAAAATGCCTTTGAGTTGAACCCTCACCCTTAATATCATCCTCAAAAGAAAAGAGGCCCAGGGGTAGCCCTGCTCCTGTAGAGGAGTAGGCCTACTTGACTCCTTCGGAGTGAAAAATGACTGGAAATAGGTCGGCAGAAATGTATCAGTTCGTGCTATGTTAACAGTACATTAATAAAGTGTGAAGAGCTAGTGTCTGTGCATCAGGTGTTTTCCACCCGAGTGACTTCACCTGCTTCCCTAGTGTCTTGGCACGATGGTGCCTCGCTGCCCTGTTCGGGTGCAGCATCCCATAGGTACGAGGCAGCCCCGAGGTGGGGGCAGCTGGGGAGTGGGGCCTGCTTTTCAAAACCCATACGCCATGCAAAGGAGGGTCTGCTGCCCCAATGCTTTAGAGAGGTCAGCTTGCGACTGCTGGATTAGCAGTGTTACATGCTTTCAGTCCTAGATAGCTCAGATGTGAACAATTTTCTCTTACTTTCTTTGTCAGGCTAAATGTGCAGTTGGTTCCCTTGAGAAAGATTCTTACATCTAGAAAACAGGTAGCACAGGAGGGGAACCAAAAACTAAGCACTGGGTAAGTCTTTATGAAAGCACAAACTGAAGTTCTGGTGCAGTGATGAGCAGTGGTGCTGGGAAGGGCTTCCCACCACACGGTAAGG
This sequence comes from Anseranas semipalmata, assembly GCA_013399115.1. NCBI lineage: Eukaryota > Metazoa > Chordata > Aves > Anseriformes > Anseranatidae > Anseranas > Anseranas semipalmata. The sequence goes on from VXAA01006102.1 coordinate 225,340, forward strand.
CTTTCTCCAGCAAAAACCTTTGGCAAGTGCTTTGTCAGCTGTCTGCTTAAAGTCAGCCTCATGTTTTGCGATTAATTTAAGTTAAAAATGACAGATTTGTTAAGGATATCTGTATAATGCGAACCTGGTTTTGCAGTTAAGGGGTGAGTTGGCACTTACATAATGAATTTCCAGTATAGTCTAATTCTGCTTAGTATTTGGGAAAAGAAAATAGTATCCAAACTCTTATTTTCTGTATGCTAGGTGAGTCCATCATGTGACTCTTCATAGTAATTAGATATTTGACTTAACATCCACACATTGCAGCTATTCATTTTGAAAATGTTCCACTCTCGACAAATGTTAACACTGCAGTAGAAACTGTATATGCATCACATTAACCAAAAAGGATGTTTATGCTGATAAACATTTTGCTTGCATCTCCAGCTGCAGCGATATGAGGCCTGCTTTATTATTCGTCCACTGGGAATTTTGTGTCTATTTTGAAGCCTCTGACGTGCTTATTAGAAGTTAACTGAGAACTGTATACTGAGGCTCTCACCTACAGTGATGACAGATAGTAGGTTTTTTTTTTTTAAACATTGTGGGTACTTTTGGACCAAGACCTGCCTAACATGTTGTAAGAATGACAGGATTATAAATCATGCTGTCCTACATAATCACTATGGTTTACCTTAATAACCCTTGAAAACCAGTTCCACTGTTGCTTGAATTGTTGCTGGAGTATTTTCTATTCTATTCAGAGTAGCAGGATAGAATCATCTCAAGCCATCCAATACATATTTTAAGGTACGATGATGGTGATATGCTGTGCATTATGCTGGATATGACTGGTAATCTCTGCAGTGAAAAACAGATTTGGGCTTTTTAACACGGGTTTATGGTTTCTCTATTCTTTGTCAGTCTGTACTTTCTGCATTTTTAAAGAAGGAGTACTCTGGTCTCATTCACAAATGGGTAACTTGAGGGAGATGTTCCTATGCCCTATAAATAGCAGGGGAAGCCCTGTGGTGAAGGTGACGTAGGCGTTGCCTTGCATTCCAGGCGTGGTCTGCGTTCTATTTCTGTGAGCCTACCCAGAGAGAAAGTACCTGAGGTACTTTCATTGCTGCCATTTTGTCATCTTCAATGACTCCGTCAGCAACTGTTTGGAAACATTGCTGGTGTCTGAAGTGATCCTTTCAAAGCCATGGCACAGAACTCTGGGTTCATTGAGGCACTTCTGTAATAGTTGTTTATTCAAGACACTAAAAGAATGAATTGAATAGAAAGTAACAAAAGACATAATCAGGTATACTTGTTGCATATTGCCATTAATAGATCAATGGGTGTACCCGAGTGTTGTCTGTTGTTGCTTGTATTCTTTGAGCTGGTACTTGTTAAGTCCCAATCGCCATTAGCAGGCATTCTATATGTGCACAGCAGGAGAAAAAGAGGGGATATATACATACATCTCAGTTCCTGGATCAGAACTCAGAATTAAGAGACTACAGAGGCTGTGACAAGATTAGGGTGACATTGAGATGACTAAGATGGGCTGACCTTACCTAGTCATGCACACAGTGGAAAGTGAGTATAATGTTGTAAATTACAATCCTTATCTTGTACATATTACCATTGACTTTGTTGCTGTGTAATGAATACTTAAGAATTAGCGTTGGAGAAATAGACTTGCCATGGGCAAATACTCAGAAACTTTTTAAAAGGTACATGTATCTTCATAAGGTTTAAGCATGAAATACCAGTCTGGGCTTCTTAGGTATGTCTGTAGCACGTGACACTGCCTAGTTCAACTTTGATGGTTATAATGGTCGCTTTGCTTAGTCGAGAGAATAATTAAGGGTACAATTTCACTTTGTAGCTAATCTGATGTAACTGAGCCTTGCCACCTAAACTCCAGTCTGGGGTTGTGTGGCCTTGGAGTTAATTGGGTCAACTAGATAACTGGATAGCCTCACTGCTCTCACACCCTTTTCAACCATACAATCATTAGATCCAAAGCAGGAAATACTTGGATGGGTTAGAGGAGGAGAACTATTCTCCTGGCAGGTAAGGTTTAGCTTTTGACGTGGAGCGACACCTTTCAACTTCCTGAACTCAGATGTATGCTCAAGAGAAGGAATTAGAATTTATTTTGGAATACACATTCTTTTTCCTTTTCTATTCTGGGGATTGTTAACGTAGTTCCAACTGAGCCCAGAGAATAATGATCAACAGTTACATCTTCATTGCCTCTTGCTACAAAGGTCAAAGTAGAATCAGTTGCATCTGTGCTAAAGGTACTGTCACTGGTGCAGGAAGCTGTACCCTTCTCTATTTGAGAGTTACCTTCTCCCGCAATGATTCCTGTCTGCTTCGCAGGAGTGCCGTTATTCTGAGCTGTTTCTAAAGAGGATCCCAGGAGGAAAGGGGAAAGCAAGTGAGCAAGAGTTTCTGCTTCCTTAGTTTGTGCGGGCGTGTACGTGTTGCTGGGTGGCATGACTCACCGCATGGCTTGATGAAGTAAATGGGGATGTGTGAGCTTCCAAAGCAAGTACAAAATATTTCCCATAAATAGTGATACTGCACGTTAATGACTCTGCAGAGCTAAATTTAGAGACGGATCTAAGATGAGCTTTCTAAAAAGCAGCGTTTCTTTACAACAGCCATTCCCCCCACACACAGACACACAGCACGGAGCCACTCGGGTGCGAGTGGAGGCGGGGGAGCCGATGCCTGTGTGCGCTGCTGCAAGTTTTCTTGTTACAGTACTTGCACCTATACGTGGTGTACGCACACAGACAGGTCTTTTATGGTGATTGACAGCGTATGTACATAAAACAGCTGGGGGCTGATTTAATATCCTCTGTGCTGAATTGAAAACAGCATACAGGATAAAAACTTAGAGTATGCTTTACACTTCAGGTTGCCTTAGGAATTGGATAAAGTGTGGTGTGGAGGTTGCCCGTTCACTCAGATGGACCTTTGAGGTCTTTCTGCTTTACTCGATGGGGATCCCGTGTTTCCTGTTCACAGTTTCAGCATTGCATGCTTGCTGTCTCCTGTGGAGAGAAGAAAAGTTCCTGTTCCAGGCAGCAGAGGACAGTAACTCATGACTTGCTAATATGAATCAGTTTGCGATTTTTTTTCTAACCTGTACTGTCTTTTTTTTTTTTTTAACCTTTTACTTTTTTTGTTTTGTGGCACAGCCACATCTCTAAGCTAAAGCATCAGTCTCCTGTAGTTTGTATTCCCCCCGCCTCTCCAGCCGCCTGTGTCCTCTGTCTCTGTTCCCCAGGGCTGTGGCAGGGGCTGGCAGGGTGGCATGTCAGCTCCCTTCGTTCGCAGATTTGGCCTCTGTGCTGAGAGAGCTGACTCAACACGCGTTCACAGTTTAAAGGGGCCGAAGTCTACTTTATATGACGTGTGTGATACAGGCTTTTAACCTCTGAAATGCCATTTCTCTGTGGATTGCCTCGCAAAACCACACCTGTTGTTTTTCACAAGTATTGTTACAGAAAGATGTGAGGAGTACCAGCACGTATGGACTGACCTCCCACGTAACATCACTTCATTGATAGTTCTTGTCAAGGTAGCGCTGCCCATGGGAAAATCACGCACACTGTTTTTTACCATTCTTCTGGTTGTTGTTTAGAAACCGCTGGAGAAACCAAACATGTTTTCCAGCATTTCATTTTGATAAGAAGCCAGTACTGGACGAATGCTTTATAACGTGATGCTAGGAATCCACACAGTTCCTAACGCTTCTAGCATAACTTGCCATAGGTAGTGGCAGGAGGAGTTTGTGGTACAAAATTTCTTCTCCCTCTTTCATTTTTAGTCTAACTAACTCCTCCTTGGTTAGAGTTTAGGAGTGACTATTCCATTTCCTTCCACACCTCTCTGCTATTTCAGGCTATTCTTTAGGTCTTCAATAAAATTTACTTGATCATCTAGTGTGAAAGATGGATTTACACAATGAGATGCACTATTAGTGGCTGAGGTATTCCTGAATTTCCATTCAGATGTGACTATTATAACTAATAAGATTGACTTCTGGCTAATATAAACACATTAAAGTCCTGGGGAGATTTCCTTACCAAGTGAAACAAGGTGGGCTGGTTTTATGGTATAAGAAGTTCATTCATGATCACTGAGCTCTTCTGAGTAATGTAAACCTGTGGAAACTAAGGCTTGAAGAGATTTTGAGATACCTGACCCATAAATCAGGAAGTATCAGTTATACTTGAACCATTCCTGAGAGGTATTTAGCTGCCTGCTAGAGGTTGAGTAATGATGGGGGGGTTCCACTATCTATGCACAGAATCCACTCCAGTGCTTTTATTCTCTCTTCAGCATTTTCCCTGAACATCTAGTGTACATCTTCAATATAAGCCCAGTTCTTGACTCCGCGCATGAAGAACACTGCATCTCCTTGTTCCTCTCTCTCTGCAACAGCCTTTTAAAAACTGCTATCATCTCTCCCCACAATTGGAAGACTGTTCTTTTAAGCTAAAAATTAAGACCTATTAGAATTTTTGGCTTTCTTCTGGATTGTGTCACATCTCGAGGGATGACTCCTAGGCTGGACAAAGTATCCAAGCAGAACCTTTCATCAGTGCTAAGTAGAGTGGAAGGTTTATTTTATGTCTCTTCCAGCACTTCTGTTTGTACATCTCGGTATGTTTGCTTTTTTCACAAGAGTATGGCAGTGTTGACTCACGTTCAGTTTGTGATCCACTCTAACCCCAGGCCCTTTTCTACAGGACTGCTGGTTAGCTGCTACTTCTGCGTTTGTGCAGCGAACTGTTCCATAGAAACAACAAATATTAATCTTGATTTATTTCCTAATTATTTTAGACCATTTCTCTAGCTTGCCCACGTTAGTCTGAATTCTGCCCTTGACATCTGAAGTGCTTAGCCCCCCTCCCAGCATGCAATTTTAAATCACTTTTATATGTATTTGTACCTGTAAATCTGTATGGTGGAATAATGTCTGTGCACACAGAAACAGATTTGATACAACCTTCCATAGTGGTAATACCAATTACTTCGATTGTGTGTCTTTTTCAGCTGGTCTCTCACACTTCCATTATTTTGTCCAAAGTTTGCTGAACTTAGTTCTGCAAGTTGCGTGTAAGGAGTGTCAAAGTTTCCCTTAAGTAAAATATCCACATTTCTCCGTCCATGAGCCTGTTAAACCTGTCGCAGTAGAATAGATGAGTTTGATGCAATCTGCTCCTACCAAGTTTGTGGCTGTTACTTATCAACCTATTATCTTCTAAAAATAGTTAATTTGTTCTGATATATTTTTCCAGGAATTGAAATTAGACTGACTGCTCCATAAGTCAGCTTGTGCGTGCATTCTCTTTTTTCTTTTTTATTCAATTTAGTGGGTTTTTTTTTTTTTTCCTACTTTTCCAGTGTTCTGGAACCTTCTCCATTCCATAGTTTTCAAAGATAATCAGTAGTGGCTCCAAGATAGCTTTGTCTGGCCAAATACTGCCGAGAGGCTGTATTAGTCAGCTAACTAAAAACAAAGACAGAATTTTAAGTAAATGGCCTCCTGCTTCTAATACACACACCCTCCCCCAGATGAAGTTCTTTCTCCTTTTGTGTGTAGTTTTGCTTGTTTGTTTGTTTTCTAACATAATTAAATATTGAGCACTCCTTCATCTGTTGACTTGCTGCTTTTAGCAAGCTGGTTCCATTGTTCATTGCCAATTGCAAATAATCAACTTCTATTTCTACCATAATTTAACTACCAATAACCTTGAATCTTTGTATGTCTTCATGTCCAAACTCATGATTCTTCCTTTATAGGATTTTCTTTCTTATGTTGAATTCCAGAGACTAAGCCAAACTACCTTTTAGTAAACTCAATATAGGTTGAACAGGTCAAGTATAAGTACTTTTCCAGATCTAGATTTATTCCCATAGTTCTTCTCTGAAACCTTTCCAAACTTTGTATGTTTAAAATCTAAAATTGCTGAATAAATGTCAAGTTATACTATATAAACTAAATCTGAGCACAGTTGCTAAAGGACCTGATTTGCACTGCTTCTGGTGACTGTGGTTACCACGTAGCAAGAATCGTTTAAGTGTGATTGCAGTGGAAGCTGATCTATAGCCTGAGTGATGCCAATGCTTGAAGCCACAGCAACATCAAGATGGGAGAGTGGAAAAATGGATGGCACTTCATCCAGCTGAACATCTGGATGTGTCCACACCATCCTTACTAGCACAAGTCTCAGCTACTGCCCTTCTTCCTCCTTTGGTCAATCCATCCGCTCTCCCCAGTTTGTCGCATACTTTAGTAGTCTGCAGCAAAAGCACCTTTGTGTTTGTCTCTCTTGCAGCCTTAAGCAGCATCTCAAGTTTTCTTCCTTCATATAAAGCAACCCCCTTCTAGGGAATCTACCTATAAACTTTGTCTCCTTCCTTGAAAATTTGCATTTTCTTGGGTCAGTAGGAGAGGCAGAATAAGGGAATGCAAAAGGTCTGCAAGATGAGAACAGGAATTACAGCTTTTCTGTTGGTGAACTTCCAACTTGCTGAGTGCACAAGCCAGCTCCAAAGGCAGCAGAATTAACCTCATGCATGAACATTCAGCAAAGCTATCGGAGTATGGCTCAGTTGCTGGTGAGGGCCCAGCAGAAAACATTAAAATGCATGGTCAGTGGGTGAGGAGTTGAGGTCCCACTTAAAAGTTTCATCCCAGGCTTATCAGCATGAAAGCATGAATCAGTTGCTTCAGGCGAAATGATTCTTAGCACAAGAGACCAGAGCTTTAAAATGGAGTTTTGGAGGAGAAGTTCATGATGAATTGAGAACAAGAGCCAAACTGACCTCACCCCGTGGTTTTCTGTTCAGTACCTGCCTCTATCTTTATGCACAATGCACTATTTATTATGCTCACATTTAGGGCGTGCTTTGAATTGAACTCCTAGAAGGGCTTATCAGTTACCTTCGTTTAGGATATCCAAAATGTGGTGGGATACAGTGAAAATGCATCCAGGGAAAGGAGCAAATGCCGTAGCCTCTTTGCTGTTGCAAAACACTAATGTAAAACCACAGAACAGTTTAACAAATTATATTGTTTCTCTCTAATAGTGGTGGTTAGTTCGTCAGCCCTTCACCTTTATTCTGCATCGCTGTCTAGTAACTCAGCTCTTTGCCTGGAGCCAGGTCATCAGCTGGTATAAATTAGCCTAGCACTAGTGAAGGATGTGAAGCTTTGTCAGGTATCTACACGTCAAGGGTCTGTTCTTCGTTGAACTAAAGGAGCAATTACTTCTTGGATCTGATGTCCTCTAGTTGTCCATATGTATCTGTTCAATTCCAGTAAAACAAGGAAGAAAAAGTCTTACTGAAGGAGTCATCTGTGAGGTTCATTTCTTCCCATTTAAAACACTTCTGCTCTAAATCAGATATTTTCCTCTTCTAGTTCAGTAACACAGGGCTCCACAGAACAGACGTTTTGGCCAAGGAAGGGAGGTTTCAATACAGCCATTAGTTCTGGTTGCATCTGCAGAACGTCCTTGCCCACTCTGGTACGAAACCGTCGGTCTAACAGTTCCACTGGTACTAAACATTCAATACAGATGAGCCGTCTTGCGCTGTGGATAAACGTGGTTTGAAAAAATTGTTGAAAAGGTTTTTTTAAAAGCAGATTGTCCTCTAAGCGTTAGTGCTTCACCAGTTGTAAATGCTGTGACTGGAACAGTAGTGCTTCCCACAGGAAACTTGTTTTATGGGAAACAGTACCTTCTTAAGAGGGTCCCTTTAAGTTATTCTGAAACTTTTGAAAATCTAGATGTTTATGTATCCAAGTAATACTCTCAATAGTTTTTGAAGGCCACTCTCCTATGCTTTCTGCTGTAAGACCCTGTTTTCTGAATCTGTAAGCAAGGTCACCTGTGAGATCAGACAAGGTTGTTCAGGGCTTCATCCAGTCCGAGTCTTAAAGACTTCCAAGGATGGAGGGGTTTATTTTGTGCTGTCTTCTAAGATTGTAACATAGAGTGTATATCATTGTCTCTTCCCTTTACCAAGTGATTTCATTTATATAAAAATATCGGCTTCTAACACAGAGCTAAATAACTTTCAAAAGCATTTTTTTCAAGTAGTTCCTTTGCCTAACCCAGTTCAGTTAAACCTTTTTTTTTTTTTTTGAAGGAGGTTCTCTGTCTAATCTCTTGCTATGTGAATAGCAGTTATTCTATTAATTATTTCTATATTTATTAAACGAATGTAAAATCTGCTAGTAAGTATTAGGATGATGTAGGGAAAAGGATTTCATAACAGGTGTAGATGCTTTTTATTTCTATTAAGAATCAATGCATTAAGCAAGTACAGATGGAATTAAAGCTATGTGCTCATGCTATAATTTGTTGAACATTTGGACTAATGTACACACAGTGATAATTGTAATGTCAGAATTAGAAAGTATTTCACATGAGGTTAATTCTGTTAAAGAATAATGCTGCGTACCAGAATCAGTTTTTGCTAATCACCAATTATTGTCGGGAACTTGGGACTACTTTTCTACCACTCTTTCTGAAAGTGCCCTCAAGAAATCTTAGTGCCTCTTCCGTATATAGGAAGCTTGATAAACTGCATTTATCAGATCTGTGTTTAAAGTGTTGTGCTTCCGAAGTCTGTTTGCTTACACTCCCGAACGACCTTGTTCATTGCAGTTGAAACAGTCGTGTAAGTGCTAGCTACCTTCATCTTCGCACAGGAGTCTAATCAAAAAGATGTCACTTCCACATGTATGCGGAGGAGAGTGCTAAAACTCCTCAGAGGTGCTCGACGAGAACATCTTTTATTTTCTGGTGTGATTTCGCCGACTGTGTCTGTGTTCTAAGATTATAGTACATTCTGTATGCTCTGTAGCCACACGTAAAAATGAACGTAATGCTGCTGTAGTTTGTGTGATCTCAAAATCCAGTTAACATGTATATTTAAAAGTTAGACTATTTGGCTTAGATATACTGACAGCATAACTTCATTTTAATATCATTTGATCTGCAATTCAAAACCTGTTAAAAATGGTGGTTACCCCATAGGTTCCTACAATACAGACGCTCTGGGGAACACTGGTATGTATTCTCACCCCTGTGTATGGACATAGGTTATTTCAGTTTAGCATATGCTCACTAATGGTCAAGGGAGAAGGAGTAATTTTTTCCTCACAAAGTCCACCTATTTCTGAAGCCAGGCTGGATTTAGTAAGCAATACTCCAAAGCCTGAAAGACCTTGAGTTCTTGAAATCTCTTATCTCAGTTTCTTCATAAATTTTTCATACCAAAGAGATTAGTTTTGCCTAAAGAGCAAAATGTAAAATTTGTGACAGGTTGTTTGCATACAGGATTTAGTCCGGTATATGCCTATCTGTGTTAGTTGAGAGGATCCTGCAGAATGCATTTCCACTGAATTCTGTGAGGCTGCTCATATATCTGAAGCTCCCCAGCTGTATAAATATTTGTGAGATTGATAATAGGAATGTTCCGCTAATAGAATGGACAATGAAAGATATCCTAGTTGTTAAGAAAATAAAAGCATGTATTGGACTGATTAAAGAGGAAATAATAAAATTCTTTTGAAAATTCAATTAAAGAAATGGAGGGAAAAAACAACTGCTGAAGGCTTGTAACTAGGACATGGTTAAAGGTTGTCCAACGCATTCAGTGACTTCCAGCTATGTACATAGGACAGAAATCGCTGTCTTAAGAAATGGACAGTTCTAAATGCCTGTATTTATGAAATAGTCTTTTAAATATGTCCCTTAAAAAAGAAATGTGTTGTTTATTATGGGCCACGTCGGAAATCAGTAACACATTTCCTTTCTCCTCCCCCTGTTGCGGCACAAGTCACTGAAAATTTTAAACTACATTTTTGTAGAATGGATACTTTGACAGATCCGTCCATTAAAAATACCCCCTGCTGACATCCATATTTCAGAAGCTAACCTGAAACCACTCTGTAGAATAAAGCTTTTTAGCCATGTTAACAAACCGTCTGCTTTATGGGAGACCCCAAAAGCTAATTTTCTTACCAATTTTATGCTTTGTTCCTCAACCTGAGCCATTAAATCATTTTATAATAATGCATTTCCATTTTAAAGAAGTGACCCTTCTCCCTTCCCCCTCCTCTGCTGCTGCTGCCTTCATATAAAATGCCTTCACTAATTTTACATCAGAATGTTAGTTTTGAGGAAAGCTGAACCCTCTCTGGCTTCCCCCCTTCCACCAATTTCAGTGTGCAAAAACATAGGGGGAAGAACATGACAACTTTATTCCTTTCCTAAAAATGACTGAGTTTATATAACAGTGCCTGAACATTTTTGCAGGTTGTACTCAGTGAACTGAGTTTTTGTGTAAAAGGTGTATTCTAAATTCAACATCTTCTCTAATATGATATCTCTCAATTTTATTTTTTTTTATGAATGCTTTTTTTGTGGGGGATCTTCCATGTGGAAAAACACCAAATGGAAACATTTCACTTCTAAATCAATCCATGCAATACTAAGCTTACTGCTGTCTCCTCTGGTGAATGTGATGCTGGGTGTATCTCAGCTAGGGACACTTGGAGTCAAGTGAAAGTGTAGATGCATCAGGTGTTTTTTTTATTATTTTCATTTTTGTTTTTTCTTGGTTGGTTGGGGACTTTCTGTTTGTTTTTGAACAAGCTATTTTCACGCTTTACAACTGCCATCCGGAGACCATGCCAAAAAATGAATGGGATTATAGTTGGGTGTATGTAACTGTTTATAACACAGGTGTATAGAAAGAAGAAAAGGAATGTATGTATAAAGGAAGAAAATAGAACATGTAGGTTTGTTTCCTTTGCAGATAATTTTAAAAGAACAAAACCAAAAATCTTAGTTCATCTTCTCAGCTTAATTTCCCTTGAGAAGGTGTATGTGGTGTTAAACAATTAATGGATTTTCTTACATCCGTTAGGGGTGAGTAAACCAGAGAACAATCCATTGGAATCACGAGGGCTTTTATTTCTGATGTCGTGAGCTGTTTCATGACTCCTCACCGCCATAGTTTCAAAAATAATTTGTTAGGGCTGCCAGTACCTTCAGTGGCTTTCATCAGAAATTTTCACACATGAAAATACAGGATGGGGGCACCTCGTGGAGTTTGGGCTTCTCACACAGAAGTCACATTTGCTTAAGGGATTCTCTTTGCTTAAGTCTGAAACATTTGCACTTCAGATGCATCTTCGCTTAAGGTCTGTCTATCTTGATTTGTGTTTTGTGGCAAAGCCTTCTGAGCCAACTTTTTTTTTTTTTTCTAGTGGTGCAAGAAAGACAAAAAGCTGCAGTTACAGAAGAATCGCGATGCTGCTTTTTACTCGGGTGTAATAAACTTCCCTAGGTTCCTGCTCCCTCCCCACCTCTGCTCCTGGGAGGCTTGCAACACAACGAGTTGACGGTTTCTTACACTCCATAATCGTAAGCAGCTAGCCCATTTGGGCAGGTCAGGGTACCTCCACCTGAACATATCTCACCGATCGAGCCCTTCTGTGTCCCTATTAAGTGCCGTGATGGGTTTGCCCGGGGCTACTCTGCCGGGCCTTCAGCTGCTGCACCTCCCTGCGCTGCTCCAGGCGGCGACCCGCTGCGCGCAACCTCCCCGCCCGCCGCCGGGGCACATGGCGCCGGCAGGAGGCTGCGGGGGACGCA
>VXAA01006102.1:238180-259339 GCA_013399115.1 Anseranas semipalmata
CGGGCCGCCCTGCACGCGGGGCCGGCCGGCGGCCGCCCACTGCCCCCTTCGGCCTGCGTCCGGCGGGCGGCGCTGGTGAGGGCGGCGGCGGGGCCGGCGATAACCGGGCCGCTGCTTCTGGAACTTTCAGGTGTCGACTCTTCCGCCGAAAGAAAGAACTTGACGAACATCCAAAATGGGAAAGGAGAAGACCCACATCAACATCGTCGTCATCGGCCACGTCGATTCCGGCAAGTCCACCACCACCGGCCACCTCATCTACAAATGCGGTGGTATCGACAAGAGGACCATTGAGAAGTTCGAGAAGGAAGCCGCTGAGGTGCGTGGGGCTGTCACGTCCAGCAAAGTTTTAGGCGTGTGTGGGTGAATAGAGAGATTTAGTTGAAAAACCAAGTAAATTGCAAAATGTTCCGTGGCCATAGCTAGGCAGCTAGGTTGAAATTGTCCCCATAATGAAAAAGTGCGAAAGTATGGAATCTGTCATGTTAGTTGGTTAAGCTGAAGTTGTGAACTGCAGAGTGAGGGTAAAGAAAGGTAGTGTAGAGCTACATCTGTATAATGATGTTTGGAATCAGAATTCAAGTGGAGTTGCCAGCTTCAGTCTTGGCCTGTGTTTAGTTGGAGATGAAATAAACACAGTTGCGATGATTAGGTTTATCTAAAAATGAGAAAGTTACGGATTTTGGTGTTTGAATCTTAGAATGTCTTCAAACTTTTCCTTGTAGTAACAAAATAGCTTTTAATAAGCTATCGCAATGTAGTGAATGCTAGGCAGCGTAGATGTTAAAGTGGTGATTGTGGCAGGGATTACATTAGTAGGAGAACTAAAATTCATAGTGGACACTTGATAGTAGGATGTAGTCTTAAGAGATCTAACATAAAGATGTGTTAGTGCAATTAACAAGCTGTCAAGAAGGCTAAACTGTCAACAGGTTAAATAACAGAAAACAGTTGGCATCTCTCACTTGTTGTGCCAAGTGTGTCTAGGCCAGAGTTTTACAAGCAACAACAACGTTTTTCAGCATAGATCACTTACTATTTTTAGCTTTTGCTCTTTAGCCAGTGTCTAGTTCATGGTCTTCCTAAATGAAAACATGTATTGTAAAAAGTATAGATAGATTTTTCAGATCTTTTTTTTTTTTAATCCATAGATGGGCAAAGGTTCCTTCAAATATGCCTGGGTCTTGGACAAGCTGAAAGCTGAACGTGAGCGTGGTATTACTATTGATATTTCCCTGTGGAAATTTGAAACAAGCAAGTACTACGTCACCATCATTGATGCTCCTGGACACAGAGACTTCATTAAGAACATGATTACTGGAACTTCTCAGGTATGGAAATAGAACTAAGGATCTGGGGAGATTCAGGCAGGCTGTTCCTTGGTTGCTTTACTGTGAGGGAGTTCCCCTGACATCTTGGCATGTGTGTAGGCAATATAATGAAGGCTTTTTTTCTTTCTTTTCAAAGGCTGATTGTGCTGTTCTGATTGTTGCTGCTGGTGTTGGTGAGTTTGAGGCTGGTATTTCTAAGAATGGGCAGACCCGTGAGCATGCCCTTCTGGCCTACACCCTGGGTGTGAAACAGCTGATTGTTGGCGTTAACAAGATGGATTCCACTGAGCCACCTTACAGCCAGAAGAGATACGAAGAGATTGTCAAAGAAGTCAGCACTTACATCAAGAAAATTGGCTACAACCCAGATACTGTAGCTTTTGTGCCAATCTCTGGTTGGAACGGAGACAACATGCTGGAGCCTAGCTCTAACGTACGTTTTGCATTTATGTTAAGAAACTAAACTAGCAGGATTGTTGAGATAAATTTTGCAATAGGTAGATGCATGTTCTCTTAATAGTAATTATTTGAAGTGCTGAGGTCAAAATCATATCCCAGCACTTGACAAATTCTTACTCTGTGGTAATATACCAAGAGAGTGCTATGCAGATAGGCTACTTCTTCTAGCTTTATGGTATTAAAGTGGGCAGGCAATTGATGCTTGGGCTGTTTTTATTACAGATGCCCTGGTTCAAGGGATGGAAGGTTACCCGGAAGGATGGCAGTGCCAGTGGAACCACCCTCCTTGAAGCTTTGGACTGCATCCTGCCACCAACTCGTCCAACTGACAAACCTCTGCGCCTGCCTCTTCAAGATGTCTACAAAATTGGCGGTATGTGTTTTCCATAATGCTGCTCACTTGACAGCAGCAGCTAATGTATGGGACAAATGCATTTGCTTGCCTGACAACTTTAAGAGGAAAGTGTAAAATACTTGCCTGAAGTGTTTTCTGCCTTCCCGTAAGGGCATATACTCAGCTGAATTACTGAAGTCGCTTCTCTTTTGCAGGCATTGGTACTGTACCAGTTGGCCGTGTGGAAACAGGTGTCCTGAAGCCAGGCATGGTGGTTACATTTGCCCCTGTCAATGTGACAACTGAAGTAAAATCTGTTGAGATGCACCATGAAGCCCTGAGCGAAGCTCTGCCTGGTGACAATGTTGGCTTCAATGTTAAGAACGTGTCTGTGAAAGATGTTCGCCGTGGTAACGTTGCTGGCGACAGCAAGAATGATCCTCCAATGGAAGCTGCTGGCTTCACTGCACAGGTGACTTTTGCAGCTGTTTGAAGATGTTAGAAATCTAGATCTGGGTTGTAAAACACTAGAATCTTGCTTTTTTACCAGTAGGCTTATGTACAAAGTGACACAGACTTGTGTTCTGAGATGCATGATTTGCTGTAAGCAAATAAGTGAAAGTCATAGCTTTACCAGACACACCAGTCTGTTGTGGGGAGCTTTTCAAAATTATCCTGGTGTTAACGTCGTACTTTCTTGCTTTTTCTAGGTTATTATCCTGAACCACCCTGGCCAAATCAGTGCTGGTTATGCCCCTGTGCTGGATTGCCATACTGCTCACATTGCTTGCAAATTTGCTGAGCTCAAAGAGAAGATTGATCGTCGTTCTGGCAAGAAGCTGGAGGATGGCCCTAAATTCCTGAAATCTGGAGATGCTGCCATTGTTGATATGATTCCTGGCAAACCTATGTGTGTTGAGAGCTTCTCTGATTATCCTCCTCTGGGTAAGGTGTCTTCTAAAACATGCTTAATGCTCTGGAAAAGATGATCCTTGATTTCTAGTATAGGGATGTAGTCTTTCCTGTAACGTAATTTTAAAACCTCTGAGTTCAATTGAAATTGCAAAATGGAACCTAAACTTTAGTGGGACGAGGGGTGTTCTCTGGATAACGTAGTTGAATGTTAATCCTGGTCCCAGTCACATGCAGTGCACTGTCCCAGAGTAGAAGGTGCTCACTCGGCCAATGTTGCATGTTGATGCTGAGCAGATAATGCTGACAGAAGTCCTAAAACGCGTTTTTGTTTTCAGGTCGTTTTGCTGTGCGTGACATGAGACAGACGGTTGCTGTTGGTGTCATCAAGGCAGTTGACAAGAAGGCTGGTGGAGCTGGCAAGGTCACAAAGTCTGCCCAGAAGGCCCAGAAGGCTAAATGAAAATTCTGTACATCAGCTGCCACCTCAGTCGTAATCAGTGGTGGAAGAACGGTCTCAGAACTGTTTGTCTCAATTGGCCATTTAAGTTTAATAGTAAAAGACTGGTTAATGATTACAATGCATCGTAAAAGCTTCAGAAGGAAAGGAATGTTTGTGGACCATTTGTTTCGTGGCAGTTTAAGTTATTAGTCTTTAAAATCGATAAATTTTTTAAAATGGAAACTTGACCAAAAATCTGTCACAGAATTTGAGACCATTAAAACAAAGTTCAATGCTACGTCTCTGTGTTCTTTGGGTTAATGTTAACTTTTTAGAAAAACCTATATACAGGCCTTGCGGGATAAGAAAAGGTTGAATATTACTTTAGTGTGCTCAGAAGTTGTGAAGCAAATGCTCATTTTTTTGTTTTGTTTTGGAGTAGAGTGAAATTCAGCTGAGGATTTATTTTTAGCTGTATCTAAGCCTTAATGTCACTTCGGTGCTTTTTTTAAAAAATGGTTTTTAGATTGGATAGCACAAATACCAGGTAGCAGCTACAGTATGTTGGTGCATTCTGTGATGCATTGAGTAAACCAAGAAAACTTTTACTGTCAAGGAAATAGCGTGGACAAAAAAAAAAAAAACTTGAAAAAGCATAAGCCATGGAATCACACTGAGTTTCCCATTAGTCTTGTACACACATTTTTCTGATCGTAACCAGAAAATGTTTTTCCTGGGGAACTGGTTAACTGTCACATAGATCTTTCATGGTTAAACACTTAAATTTGAATGGTTTTCAATACCTTGCAGAACATTTGATAGCTAAATTTCAAAAAAAAAAAAAGTTTGAGGGTGCTTTGAGCTGTCTCAGGCAATCTCTGAAGGACCCACCATCTTGCTCAGTTTTTACTTCAAAGCTGAGAGAAACTGGCAGGTACCTGAATGTCTTCCAACAGGAAGGTGTTCACCTGTCCTGTTTGATGGCTTTGAATTTCAGTTTGGGGTAAGAGATGTTTCTAGGATGTCTGCTTGAAGAACATACTGGAGCATTTCCCAGAGTGACGTGATGAATGCACGTATATGCCAGCACAAAATGACATGGTGAGACTCGTACCTGGTATCTTAACAATAGGGTTCCAAAGCTTTGCATCTGTCAGTGGAAGTGGAATTGGGTAACAAGTCAACAGAAGATTGCTATTAGTTACTAGATAAATAATGAGTTAAACATTATGGGATATAAGAAATACCAGCTATATTAAATGATGGTTCCAAAATAAGATTGAAGACTTACTTTGAATTGCTAAATGTAGACAAGCAGTTAATGGATAATCAGATCTGACTTGCATAATGATACAGTTTTACTAACCTTTAACGTGGTTTCCCCACAGCATCCCTACATGTTTGAAAAGAACTCGGTATCTCTGAAGGATTACTGTTCGTGGCACCAGTACGTTTGTTCTGTTGTCTGTAACACCTTCCAAAAAACCAGATCTGTTCGAGTTACTGCTATGTTCTGATGTTTGTTTTCCTTCACTTCTTTAGCTGTGTGCCTGCTCTATAGGAACATGTCTGTACTGCTTGAATAATCCTATACTGCTATTTCTTCTCTATGCTCTTGTTTGCTTTGGTTGGATCTTTGTGCCTTTTTGGCTCACTTTCTGTTTCTTACAACAGTAAAATCTTGGAGCGTTATACACCATTTTTTTTGAAAGTATAGGTGTACTAAATACGGTTGGAAGCAAGGGCTGGAGCACTTGAGTCTCTGTAGAAGATGCTGGAATGTAGTAAAGGATTCTCATTGCAATACTTAGATTATACTTCTGAAGGTTCATTAGTGTCCTCAAGTATACAACAAACTCGAGGCAGATGTACTGTTGCCATAATAAAGCTAAAGTATCTTGCCAAATCTTTGCATGTTTTTTTCAGCTAAAGACTCTTCCAAGAGACTCTGGTCAAACTGGTTCAGCAAAGCAAAAAGTTCTAACTGGGTGGAAAGGAAAAGCAGCTTTGGCACAATTTTACCTACAGTGCAGCTATGTATCAATTCCTTATGCATTCCTGTTACCGAGCCTAATGCATCTGAAGGATAGCAGGATGTTTGGTTTGGCTAGCGCGGCCTGGGTATGCAATAGCCAGCCATTCTGTTTGCAGTTCCTCTGTGTTCTTTGGACAGTATTGTCTTAAGCTGGGTGTACTCGCTGTTACAGTTTGGAAATCAGCTTGAAATAAGCAACTGATTGAAATCAAAACCTTAAGGTGAAATAAGGTTTGAAACAAGCATTGGGTATTTGAAGTGTCTGTGATCCTAAGTAGCAGAAGCTGAAGGGAGGGCAGCAAATAAAGACAGGCTATGGAGCTAATTCCATAGATGATAAGAACTGCAAAACGTGGCAACTGCAAACTGCTGGAAGGCTGTTTCGTATTAAAATTGCCCAGCTGGTCAGGCACAGAAGTCAGCCAAGAAAGCCCTCAGAAGCTGTGAAAAAAGCAACTTTGTAGTGTGAGTTCTGACTGTAGGAGAGAGGAAAACTTTAAGCCTAGAGGAGCAGGCAGAACTGCAGCTACCACCATTGTGCACAATTAAAATAAATACTCATGAATGCTCTGCCTGTGATACTATCAATTGCTTTCAAGTATTAAACCTCAATTTCACATCAGTTCTGATTTTTTTGACTATTGTAGGTGAAGTTTTGCTTTCTATGCACTAATGCAATGCCATCTCAGTTCTTTTATTAATCTTTGACTACATGGGGAAATTGTTAGACTTTTGTAAACAATACTTGGGAATAAAACTACTTTGGTCAAACTTTTAATAAATGTTAATAGTTGAGAACTGTATTTGTCTTCTGACTGCTTATTTCTTTAAGCAACTTTTACAGCTGTCCTTAGCTCTTTTCATGCTGTCCTGTAATGCCAGGGCTGTTTATACAGAAGTGTGAAAGCATATTGAAATAAATGGTGAGGTAGCTAGCAGAATGTAGAAAACTGGCTAGAATATTAACTTATTCTGAGTATTATTGCTAATGGTGGCAATGGGGAGCTGGAAGACTGAAACTAGTTTTCCTTCTAGTTGATGATGCATGCTTTAGGATGCTGGAGGGCTTTTGGTACACAGAAATATTCCAAAAATGTATGTGGCTAGGTATGCAGGGACCTGGATACAGCATAGAGAAATGGAGCAGCACAGGCATTACAGCTGTGACCAAGTAACTTCTTGCTCAGGGCTGTTTCCTGAGGTGAGTATTTTAGACAGGAATAAAATGGGCTTGGCTCAGACTACTACCCCAAGGTATTTTAATTACATCTCAAACCAGTTCATGCATTAACTGCAGTAGTTCATTTCACTGAAATTACAGATGAAAGACTAATTCACATTCTGATTGCAGCTGGCTTAATATACGTTGAAAGGCAGTGGCAAGCTTTATTTGGGTCAAATTATGGATTATTTCTCTAAAACCCATATTTTTACCTTTAGATTTGGCCAAGAAAAAAAAAAATAGGAAAAAATGTACTGTAAAGCAATATTCTTCTCCTCATTAGTCTATGTGATTCAATGTCCATTTAAAAATGGCATTAATTTGGATGACAAATCTGTTTTTCGTTTATATTAGTTAAATGTTCAGGTAGTGCCTAGAGGGAGGGCTGGGAGGAGGCCCCCACCTCCCCGGCAGTGCTCTGCTGCTGTGTTTTTTGCTCTGCAAAGTACAACTCCAAACACCTGATACTCATTTTTGCTGGTGCCTGAAGTGGCTGAGCTTAGGAGCCTTTACTTGCTGCAAGGGATGGAGGCTGAGCCTTTCCTGTTTGTTTTTTTTTAAAACCCTCTGCATCAATCCAGGCCAAAGTCATCTTTCCATACTTGCACTGCTGCTGTCCTTGGGTGGGCATGAGAGAGGAGGCACGGGGAATGCTAGAGGGTGAAGATTAAGCAGAAGAAGTGTTGGGCAACCCAGAATGAATTATGCTCTGAGCGTCCTTCAGAACACCACCATTCCTTTCCCTTGCCTACCTTTGCGAGGGTGGCTGCAGAACTTCTTGCTGGCTGTTTGACACCCTTTGCAAAGTCTAACTCAGACTGACTTCTCCCAGATCTGTTTATCTTTTTGCTCCTGGATCTAAAATACAGATTCCTTTGCTGATCAGCCAGTCCTTTTTTCCCCAGCCCCTATAAGGTCAGTGCTTCTCTCTCCAAGCTCCTTCTCAAGGTGGCTGCTACTTCCAAAGCTCCTTTCTACCACATTTTTTCCTTCTCCCTCTCTCTCTTTTCAGTGCAAATTCCTATCAGTATTAATAACTCTGAGTTTATGAGATTCCAGACCTTCTTTATTTTCAAGTCCTCAAATTCTTCATGTTGTTTGACTGCACCAAATAATTCTCTCTGTTTAGGAATTTGGCCTTCTGAATTTGCAAACCTTAAATAATAGCCAAATCATAAAATGAATGGAACAATAAACAGAATTTAATAGTCACCATGGAAAATAACATTGGACTGAATTATCATTTCTCCTGTAATGTTCCTACTGCTTACCAAGAGGGAGGCTGAATGTGCTTCACTTCAGGAAGGAGAGCATCCAGGGTGCAAAAGGAAAGCGTGGTAGGTGGAAAAAAAAAAACGTATCAGTTTCCACAAGACAGTGCCTGTGATTTTTTTAGGCTTTTCTGAAAGGCACCTTTCACAACCACAACTTCCTCAGCCTGTCCTCATATGAGAGGTGCTCCAGCCCTTTGATCATCCTCATGGCCCTCCTCTGGACATGCTCTAATAGGTCCATGTCCTTCTTATACTGGGGGACCTCAGAGCTGAATGCAGTAATTTAAATTGAAAAGACATTTTCAGATTCTGCTTACCTGCAGCCACCTGGACACATCTTAAGCAAAACCCCCATTTTTTCTTTGCTATATATATGTGTGTATATGTATGTATATACACATGTATGTATACATCACATATAATTTATATATATATATACATATATAAAAAATTGGTTATGTACCAACTTTCTCTCTTTTTTTATTATTAGCCTTTTGAAGGGTCATTTAGGACGTCTTATAAATCTGCAGTTATTGTTTTGAAGCTGGATTCTAAGCTAGTTCCTTAGTAAATAGGGGGGGGGAAATAACAAATGGCTTAAGTAAATATTTAGTTTTATAAGCTGGACTGTGGCTTTGCTAACAGGACATGGGTATTTTGGAGAAAGAAACGTAGGCTCGTTTGGTGTTAAAGTTGTGTCTAATACAAACAAGCCCTTAAATAGCCTTTCCCAGAGAGGGAGAAAAAAGAAAAGTTGATGAATTTAAGTGTAATTATAGGTTTGCTGCTACTTGGCTTTTATTTCTAGTAATAATAACTAGCATTATGTAGTCTGCTGATAGAGTGCATTTACGAACAGCACTCCTTGGAGAAGGAAGGGATGTATGCGTGTTTATAGGGACCAGGGGAAAGGAAACAGCAGACCTGGACAAGGGTAGAGCTCCTCTGCTCTGCCACAGCCACTTCTTTGCTAGGATAATGCCCACGACTCGCTTCTGGGCGAGAATCCCACGAATTTCCACCGTAATAGCACAGCTGAGGAGGACCGAGAGCACGAAGCACACCGCGCCGGCACCGTAGCGGGGCAGCCATGGCCAGGTCCTGCCTGACGCCCGCCAGCCCCGGGGCAGTGTCACCGAGCTGCCTGGCCAAAGTCCTGCTGGGTGCCGTGGGACAAGGACGAAACCTCACAGCGGCAGCTAGCTCAGCAGTAGCAGCACAGCAGCCTTTCTACTCGTGACTCCAAAAATCCCATACGCTTGTCACACTGGCCACACACGGCAGTTTTCAAGTTAAGCTGCAGAAAATTTGCAACTGAGGCGACTCGTCACGAGCCTCTTGTCAGCTCCCCTCTCTGCTTGCTGCTCTAAGTGACAGAGAGAGCTCATTTCCCATCTGGCTCCATGCCTGCTCTTCAGTCAACCACATCAAGCTTTAACTCACTTGGAACAAGAACAGCGTGTGCTTATCAGCGTGTGATACCAGCGGTGTCTGAAAACATGCCTCCTGGGGCTTGTGCTGGGAGGTGCAAATGATGCTAGAAATGAAAGCCTTCGCCCGCCACTTCATCCACCTCCCATCCCCACCACAGCATCAGCCTTCACTGAACTGTGCTCCTCCCAGGGCACAGCTTGGTGGCTCTGCAGACCCGCAGCCACAGAGGGGATGAGCTGCCTCTACAGGGACAGCGATGGGGAAGCTGACCACAAGGGCATGTTTGAGTCCGTGGTTCACAACCGAGCACCCCAGGGAGACATCACAGTCTGTCAAAGCACCTGGACTTAAGTGTGCCACGAGGTGACGAAGTTGCAA
This sequence comes from Anseranas semipalmata, assembly GCA_013399115.1. Classification (NCBI taxonomy): domain Eukaryota; kingdom Metazoa; phylum Chordata; class Aves; order Anseriformes; family Anseranatidae; genus Anseranas; species Anseranas semipalmata. Next base: position 248,002 of record VXAA01006102.1, read on the forward strand.
CCTCCGTCTTTCAGGCTATAACATTTGCCACCGCTGGACTCCCCAGCACAGAGGACAAGGTCCAGGCTCCACACAGGGTCATCAGATGAGGGTGACTGTGGAGTCAGAAAGCCTCTGATGGGAAGCCACATCTGTCTCCTCCCTCAGACTTACACATGCAGGGTTAAGCCTATGCAGCAGTTTACAAAGATAACAGAAAGAAAAGCCCCTAAAAGCACCCATGTGGTACAAATGAGAGATGAAGAATCAATCCCTTTTTTTTCCTGCCTATTTTGTAACAGCAATAGCAGTGTAACTCTCCCACCTTCCCGATGAATGGTCACCACTAACCTTCTGCACAGGAGGGGAAAGACATTTTGTTTCTCAGTAGCCCTGTGGAGCCCCGGGAAGAACTGCACACCAGCACCTGGAAGGCTTCTGCACAGCATGGGACACGGCTCAGGAGGAAGCACTGACAGCACCTCCCCAGTGGAAACAGCAGCTCCCAGGAGACAGCAGATTCCTCCTACGACTGCTAGCAGTTGATCTTGAGATACCCATCGCTGAGTGGAGAAGCACAGCCAGGAGGTGTAGGTGTCCAAGCCAATACACTCCTCAGCATCTACAATGAATGCAAGTGAAGATCACTACTTACCCAAGTGCAAGGGTGCCTCCTCGACTAGCAGGCACATCTGTACTTCAAGGGCCAGCAAAGTGGGGGACTAAGGAGAGCCATTTAGCACAATCACTGCTGTACCATTGCAACTATTACAGCAGCTGCGCGACCATCAAAGATGGGGTGACAACAGCTTTCACTATCTCCTGGCATAATACAACTTCCTATTTTTCTCTTGCTGCCATCTTCCAGGCAAAAATAAAGAAAAGATGAAGAAACTGGGCAGTAGACATTCAAGTACTGAATAAATGAAAGCTAGAAATGGAAAGGAAGCCAACAGTTGACTTGAAAATATGGTACAAGGTAGAATGGTAGAGATCCGGGGAAACTTGGCTTAGCAAAAATTGGTGATCACTAGGTCTGTGTTCTGCAGGAGAAAAGAAAAGAAAATCACATTGAAACGGGGAACAAAGACCCTTGGTGTGTGGAAATGACTTAGGCCAACCTCATGCATCCTACCCTCCCTGCTTCCCTGGTCACAGCACGGATTACAGGAGCATGAAGTTCATTGCAGCACAGCCTAGGAAAGCAAACAGATGTCAAAGTTAAAGACAAGCTGGTTCTGCCCTTCCCATCCTGCCAAGCTTAGCAAGACCACAGGAGCTGTGAGGTTCTAAGCTCACTTCGTCTTCACATAAAAACCAAACCTTGTGCTTTATAACAAATCTCCTGCAGTCAGTTAGAAAGCAGATGGCACAATGTCTGCAGTTTATCTGCCCATGTTATTTACAGCAGATTATTTAGCCTTTCTGTGCCTGGTTTTCTTTAGCAAACAAATACAACTCCGTACTTAGAGCTATGATTTCTTTTAATGTTAAAAGTCTTCTCAGACAAGAACTGTTTGACAAGCATGTTATAGCAAGCCCTATATAAATGAAATAACTAATACTGAGGAACAGCCAGTCCTCAAACTCGTGCACATGCCAGGCTTTACATTGCAGCAAATATGGAGATCATTCACCCACACATCGGAGCAGAGAACCCCCGTCTTAGCAAGGCAGGCTACCAGTGGCCAAGGACCCACTTCACGCTGAAACAGAGAGCAGTTGTTACAAAGGATCTTCTGGAAAGCAATGCACTTCTAACTTCAATTTTTACCCCCGAGTTAATTCTCTCCCCCTTTCCACCTCTTAGACCACAGCTGTGCATTATTAAATAAAGCAAAAAGAAAGAAAATCAAAAGCCCATTCCTTCTGCTCTTCCTTTTAGCTTAGTGGAATCACCCTTTGATTTACACTGGTGTGTACAAGAGCAGAACCAAGACCCCTGTAACACAGAAACAAGTTTAGCACTACAAAATGAGGTAAAATTGCCTTTGTAGCAGGGTGTGAGGGGCTTCTCTTTAAAGACATACATGAATGCAAGCAAGGTTTTCCTGTCTAGCAACTGCTGCCAAGGACTAGGAAATGCAGTTCTGAGACTGCACAATCTTTTTAAAAGTGAGAGGATGAAAGTGTCAATAGGGCTTCCTTCCTAGTCTGTAAAAAACACATCTAAGTTTTTACAGACATAGGTACATCAAAAATGAACAAAATGCAAAGACAATGCATTGGACAAAGCATGAAACTTTCTTGATCAGCAGCTCAGCTGGTTTGAACAGGCAGAGAAGCACAGGAATCGGGGCTTCTTTGGATTCACGTAGCCAGAATTTCAAGAACGCCAAATCTGGAGCCTGAGTTACACCACAGAAAGTGGAACTGCCTTCCTTACACTAAACTCAAGGCTTAAAGGGTTGAAATAACTGAGCCAATAAAGCTGAAAGCAGGCCATGGGCACAAAGGGGCAGTTACACTGCTTTTCTGAACCATTCTGACCTGAGGACCAACCTACAGCTCATTTGCCTAAGGCTGTTCCATGCAAGCCAGTATCTGGTGGCAGGGAGATGCATTTAGGAGGGCAGATGATTCCCCAAACAAATCCGCAAGCTCTGCCCATCCTCCTGCTGCATGACAGGATCTCTGTCAACAAAAAGGACAGAAAAGGAACCACTCATGCAGAGCAAACAGAGAACAGTCCAGAACGTAATTTCAAAATGATAGCTATATTTAACTCCCACAGAACCTGTTCCCAAGCCTGTTTGCACATTCAATTCAGAGGATGCTGAGAATTTAAAAAGAAATGAGGTGTGCTTGAATCGCAGTACACTGTTAGATTATTTTAAGCAAAAATGACTAGCATCAGAGAGACCGCTGCTAAATCGGGCAAGCACTCAGTAGGTGCACAGCAACAGCTTGAATTCAATGTTTCCTGATGGCACGTGACAAACTGGCTGCCCCAAACGTACCTCGTTCAGATGCAAGTTCTATTGCTGTCTGTTGCAGGACTGGTGCTGATGAGCAATTGCTGGTCCCACTTCCAGCCCCCCACCGCTCTGGCCTCCAGCACAGCAGTCTGGCACTCAGCTTGCTGCCTGGAGCTGGGGCTCCTGGCATGGGTTCACAACAACCCCCTGCCCTGCTCAGCACCCCGGCCTAGGCAGTCTCGGCTGCCTTCACCAGCTCTGTAGCGAATCCCGCAATGCCTCTGTACTTCATCCCTGTGTCAACTGGGACCCAATGAATTGCTGGGGCTCTACTGAAAGTAACTGCAAGCTCAGCGATGGATACAATTTCTAGTTTGCTAAGCAACCACCAAGCTCTTCAGCAAGTTTCAAGACAAGCTTTATTTATTTTAAACCAGAGTAAGAAAGAAACACGATACATTGTTTACATTCAAGTCGGCCTCCTACATAAGTTTTACTATTCATATTGCACACACTTTCATAGCTGAGAGTTTCCTGCTGGCCAACATTACACTAAACCATTAGGTGGTAGCCACTGCACAGCGATAAACACCAGTACTAAAGTCAGTGGAGCACTTTCCAGCTCAAATCCTCCTGTGCTGATGTGGGTGCAGCATGGTAACATTCCTTACTCATTTCAAAACAGCAAAACGCAGTCGTTTCTATCATTTGACTATCTGACGTATCTAGTCGTTTGACTATCTGACATCTTCTATACAAGCGGAACTTTAAAAGCAATTCCTGCGTCTTGTTGGCTCCAGCTAACATCATTTTTATCCGTGAAGAGGCTCCAGTGAGCACAGGTGATCTTGTCACATATTCTAGCAGGACGGGTGTGCTTCTCACAAAGGTGTTTTAACGAAAGTACTCTCCAGCTCCTCTTCAGAAAGCTCTGCTGAAATCTGTGTTTGGGAATTTGCTTTCTCTGAGTACTTTTTCCCTGGTAAATACCTACCAGTCTGAGGAAAAGCTTTTAGTTTCTCTGTCTTCTGGCGATTACTTTTCACAAATCTTAGCAGGTTAACGATAGCAGCTGGTGTAATTCCAGGGATGCGGCTGACTGCACCAATCTGCATGTAGAAACAGAAACAAGTTAACCTAAAACAAACCTACACTCTGCAGCTAGTCAGAAATGAGATCAAAACCTGTGGGTATTCCCTTCCCCGATTCTCCTCACACCTCCACATCCCTTGGGAAGACACAGAGGGGATTTCACTGCTGTTCAACCTTGCTGTGGCTCAGTATCTTACCGTTTGGGGACGGTTAGAGTTCAGTTTCTCCCGCACCTCTGTGGACAGCGATGCATCAATAGCAAAGTAATCTATGTCCTCTGGCAGTTGGAGGGCTTCATCTCGACGCACTTCTTCTATTTCCTGCTGTTGATTGACTACGCACCACTCGTAAGCAGCTGTGATGGAGGATCAGGAAAACAAGAGGACCAGATATCTATGTTCACATGAAAAAAATCACTTGCAGAAATTCTTGGAAGCAGAATGAACAACTTCACAAAGATGATCAAAAGCATCTGAGGAAGCTCCCAGCCTCATAGATTAACAAGCCTAATTCATATCACTTCTTTGGAAGAAATCATACTCTTTAATTTGGCACAGGAATTAAGATACACAGATTGGCTTTTCCTCTTCTTCCAGGAGAGGATGGTCTATTTGATGGAGCAGTAAAGAGGAAGAACCCCACAAAAGTTTGTACCCCACAAAGTAAGACACAGGTGCTCAAACATAACTGTAGCCTGTGGTAATATATGTATGCTCTGGTAACAGTGCTTCACTTTACTGAACAGCAACATGAAACACACAGGAATGAGCCAGCTTGCTCTCCCCCTACTCAACAAACCCCACACAGATCCCACTAGGAGACCACAACTCTTGTACTCTACCTTCTATTTTCAATCTCTCTGACAGTTCCCTCCATTTAGCAAGCTTTCTCAGGGGCTCTGGGATAGCCCTTGCCAGAACCTCCATGTTGGCCTCTGGATATTGAAGGATGTCAAAGGCACTGTGGAGAACAAGAGTAAGTTTTTATGGTACAAAGGACTGTTACTTGCATCAGACAGAATTACAGCTATTCCCAGCTCAAACTTTTCAAGGTGAGGCCAGTAACAGTATAGACCAGAACAACTGCAGAGCCAGGCTCATCTCCCTACTATCTCCTTTCAATACACAGAAGAGCAGTTCAGCTCTTGAAATGGGAGCTTTTTAGGAAAAATGAACAGCAAGATAGAAGAATCCAAGTAAGGGCATTAAGGAGAGCCTTTCAAGCAGATTGAGTCAGTAAGGTCTTAGTCACAGTTCAAAACAACAGAAAAGATAAGGTGAGATAGAGGATGGGTAAGGTAAGCAAGGACCATTGTGTCCAAGAACAGCTACCATCTGACATTAGGCTGAAATAATACACTGCTGCTTTATCAAGCTTTCAGCAAAGCAGCAACCCACTACAAAATGGTCACCATTTGGTGACACTCAGTACAGGCAGCAAGCACTGACTGGGCCCATAGAGTACTTTCTTTAGGAGCCTAAGTCAGTGCCAGGAGATGTGGCACAGTAAAAACACAATGTCATGTTTCTTCCATAGGCAAAGACCAGGTGTGAGCCCCTGGAAGGTGATGAAGCTGGAATCTTGGAGTACTGACAGCCTGAGGAAGGATGGACAAAGGTGAACCCACTAGCTGGATGAGCTAAAGCAAGCACAGGTCAGACAAGAAGGCTTCAGCTGTGACCATTACCTCATAGGTGACCCTCGACTGCTACTGATGCGAACTTCTGGTATTAACTGGGACCATTTGGATATACTGAACTGAAGGGATTTCAGTGTTGCAATTCCATCCTCTAAAGCTGCCTTCATCTTAACTGCTTGTTCGTATCGCTGCTGTGACACACACCCGGCTTCTTCAAAACCTGCAGAGACAGATGGCACATGAGACAAAGGCCTAAAACCAGGCAGTGCTACTGACTGCAAGAGCCACTGTAAGAAAATACCTCTGTGGGTAAGCCTGGCATCAGCATTGTCAGGTCTGAGGGACATGCGGAACTCCACGCGGCTGGTGAACATCCGGTACGGCTCACTGGTGCCCAGAGTGGTAAGGTCATCGATCAGGACACCGATGTAGCCTTCGGTGCGACTGACAATGAAAGGGGGCTTGCCATGAACCCGTAGGCAAGCATTGATCCCAGCAATCACACCCTGGACAGACAGAAAGCAAAACAAAAACCATTTATTGGTCTCTTCATCAGCACATCTGTATCTTGGAAGATGCAATAGCTGGGGCTAGTAATCCAGGCAGTTTCTTCCCTGCAATACTACAGCTGTCTGCAGAACTTCTTGGCCCTGCTGACATCCCTGGAGAGACTTCCCACATGTTTTCAATTATACCCACTGCACAGTCTCCATGTGGAAATATTTGTCAGTGCTCACAATCGCTTTTGTTACTGCAGCATCGATAACAGCAACTGCAGGTATCTGGGCAAGCCTGGAATCAGGGTCAGCAACAACAATAAGAACATCTCATTAGCACAAGATGGGCCTACCATGACAGCATATCAAGGACAAATGCCAAGGCAATATCCCCTTCTGAGCACAGAGTATACACTATCAAATTCACCTACCTGGGCTGCAGCTTCTTCATAACCTGTGGTGCCGTTTATCTGGCCTGCAAAGAAGAGCCGCTGAACAAGACGAGACTCAAGAGAAGCAGTCAGCTGACGGGGATCTAAAAAATCATACTGCACCCCATAGCCTATGACAAACAAAAAGACAGATCTTAAGGGAGGGATTTTGAAGGTCCCTATTTATCAAAAAAGGCAATCAGTGGGACTGAATGACTTAGTTTATCAACTTTTATTTATGATCTAAAAACAACCAAAAAAAAATCCTCACATCCAAGAATAAATTCTAATTTTGTTTCATATTTACTTTGGTTTTCTATGCTCTAAAGAAAATCTGTTTTTTCTTAACTGGTAACCAATATGAAATACAGATATAAAACTATTTGTACCCCTCACCTGGCTGTAACATCTTGGCTTTTTCCAAGCCTCGGATAGATTTGATCACCTGCTCCTGGAGCTCAGGTGGCAGTGTCATCGACAGGCCTTGGGGGTAAATGACATTGGACTCCAAGCCTTCGGGCTCCAGCCATACCTGATGTTCACGGTTTGGGAAGCGCAGAACCTTTGATTCCAAAGAGGGACAGTATCTGCAATAGGAAATAGCCATAAGCATCATCTGATCTGGAGAAAAGGTAATTTTCCAGAAGCACAGTAAGGCAGATGCAGTTTCACAGAGACTGTCAACTCACACCACTGAGAGCCTCGTATGGTGCCACATACTTACCGGGGACCCTTTGTTGTCTCCCTTACATGGTTGTTCAGGTGGAGGTTATCATGGACAATTTGCTGAGCTTTCAGGTTAGTGCGAGTCAGGTAGCATGACAGCTGATCTTCTGGCTGGAAGAGGCCAAAGCTTTAAGTTAATCCAGTCACAATATCCTGCATTCTTACTGAGCGACTCTGTCCTGAGCATCTCCAAGGGCCCTTCCATGATAGCTAGCTCTCAATTCCTGTAGAGCTGGGTAGTGCTGTTATACTCACCCTACATACAGAATATGAGTAATCAGAGAGCTTGAGCAATATGCCCAGAAGCAGACCAAGAACAGAACCTGGGAGTCCAGAATCCCAGTTCTATCCTATACACTGCATTCCTAATTACAGGATAGGCATTCCTATTAAAGCAACAGATTCTATCACAGCATTCCAACTGACCTCGGGAATTCAAAGCTCTGAAAAGCTCTGAACAGGAGCACGTGCTGACTCTACAGCTACCAGCCAATTAAAAAGTTTGCTGAAGACTAAAGAAACCTCTCAAAATCTTGCAATTAACATGGAAAATTCAAAGTTTGGAAAGAAAAACACTATGTAAAATATTTCACTATTTTTTCTGGAGAGAAGTTGATAGACTTCCATTCAAAACCATAATAAATGTTACACTTTAAATCCTTGAAACCTTTCCTACAAATACCTAGGACTTCAAGTGATATTACCCCCTCAATTACAGTACGTTATTGCAATTTCTATATGCTCTGGGACAAATTAACTCCTGATACTTAATTTGGTGCTGTTTAACCATACTATGTAAGAACGCCATCCATTCTGCACAATTTTCTTCGGAAAATTTCTTTTAATTTAAAGTTAACATGCTACTTCTGAGCTCTGTGGATAACTCCATCCTTTCTCTCAACACTACTAATGATCTCTATTTTCAGTGTTTTAATCTGTTATTCTAGTGCTTTGGTAGCAAGCAAGATATAAATCTCCACAACATTGGTCTAACACCAGCTGTATTTTGTAAACCATACATTTACCCAGCACATGAAGAACACTGCTAATAACATCCTACTTCATTAAATTCTCATTGTAAAAATAAAGTGGTTCTCAAGTTGGGAAGCGAGAGGAAAAAAGGTACTTGCTTTGAAAAGCAAGCAATTTCTTCCTTTGCATGGAAAACCTCAGAAACATAACCCTTCTAGTATGAAGAATACTGCCCAGCTTGCCTTCCCAGCCATGAACATCCCTCACACCAACTCCCTGGCTGATTCTCAGCATGACATTCCCAGAACCGCTCCCCCACTCCCCGATTCCCTGCTTGGCTACGCGTGCATTTGATTTGTGCTATCCCACCTTGATCCACACCGACTTGCTGAGGAAGCTGAATGGCACAGGGGGATTGTCAGCTGTACGCTCCTCCAGACCACTGAAGTCAATCGTGTCTTTGGCAAGTCGGGGCGGGGTCCCAGTCTTCAGCCTGCCCACGGCAAATCCCAGTCTCTCCAGAGTCTGAGCCAGCCCAATGGCTGGCTGATCCCCCAGGCGCCCAGCCGGATGCATCTCCAGTCCAACGAGGACCATGCCCCTCAGAAACGTACCAGTCGTCAGGATGACACTCCCAGCGCATACTGTGCTCCCATCCCCTGAAACAGCAAGTTTCCAGAGGTGCACAGATGTTACTGTCAATGAAGTCCTGGTGCTCTGGTGCTCCTCTCTAGAACTAGACTAACACTGTCCACCGAGGGCTTATACAGCTTTTATTATTTGACAAAATCAGTATTTCAATACCAATAACATCTAGCAATAACTATCATAAGCAAAACAGACAGTTACTCCTATATTTTTCTTATTCCTCCAAGTGCGTTACTTGAATACAGAAATCCCACTTCTGGGAAAAATTCCTGTCCAGGTCTTTATTTTGGATAGCCCGCTCACTAGGTCAGCGAGCGGTAACAAAGACTGCTAGTAACAAGACACTGCTGACCAGAAACATCATCCGCAGCATACTTTGTTTGCCAAATAAAATCTCAAAACACAACGTGGAATCCAAAATCATGGGTCTGAAGAAGATCAAACTTATGTAAACTCCCAACATCCAATCAATCCGGTTATGTTTTTCATCGTGTTACAGATATTAATGAAGTTCAGTTTACACCCAGCCTAAATTGGGTATAATTAGCCTATTAGCTAATTCAGCTTTCTCACAGATGAATCAGAAGTGCTCACCCTGCAGGCTACTCTTAGTGCAAAGTACTTGAAGGTGCTCACTGAGCTACTTGCACATACCCAGAACGACTCCCGTGACTTGGCATTTCCCAGGATGGTCTGGTTCTGGCTCTGTCAAGAGAAGATCTTCCACAGATGCCTCATGAACTGTCAACAGTGGTGTGTTAAGGATTTCTTTCTGTCATGAAAGGAGTTACTGCAAAAATCTAGGAAGTTCTGAGACATTTGGGCAGTCAATTGGTAAACCTTGCCAATTTCCAAAATATGTCAACTTCTTCCCTCTTCCATTCTTACCAGGCCACCTGGCAGACATTCAATTACTGTACCAGTCCCTGATCTATTAAGTGGAACTTTTCATTCACAGAGTTTAAACTGAAAAGAAACTATTTGGTTATGTAGTCTGAAAAGTATATAAAACTTTTAAGAATTGTTTAAAACTATACTGAGCCCCAACAACCTATACTGTATTAAAGTACCAACCCAAAAGATATCTAGTCTTGATAGGAAGATGTCAAGGAAAAAAAAAAAAGAGCATCCTCTGTGATTCATCCTAATACTTCAGCTTTGAGTAATGTATTCTAATACTCCAGCACACAAGCACACACAAAAAATCCCAGGAAATAAACCCACATTTTAAAACCAGTCATCACACTTGACCTTCTCTTCAAATACTCTGAAACACCAATCCTGCTGTTTTAACCCAACTGTAATACACAGATATCCCAACAGGTTGTTGATGTATCCTGAAACAGCAGTCTTAGGACCCCTCTACACAAGGGCTCCTGTTCCCAACTTGATGCTGATCCTGCTCCACCTCAGCGTGAGAATGCAGGTCCCAGCTGCTAATACGGCGCTATGGGACAGAAGCGGGAGCAGGTGGCACACACGGTGAGTCGGCCAATCAACCTACTCACTCCTCTGCGGGGCATCTGACCACACGGTGCCTGCAACAGTGCAAGGCACCACTGCCCTACTTTGGCACAGACATCTCAGACCAAGTTCTTACAGACACTCTCCTGCTCTGCATAAAGCCACATTACTGCCAGCTGCAATTCTCTTTTCAGATATAAATGTCACGTGTTATAAAACAAAATACATTTTAGATTAAGTTTCTAAAAAGAAAAAAACTCATAGGTATTTGAGGAAACATAATGCATGTCAACAACATCACTTTTTGTTATCAGGTAAGGAGCTAAAATTCTTTTGCAACTTTTTGCCATCCCCAAATCAATGTTTCTCTTTCCTCCACATGATTTAACTTTTTAAATATCCTTCCAAAATTGAAGACACGGGAACCCAGCTCCCACCAGCAGGCTGCTCCCCTCTACAGCCCTGTCATGACCCCCTGCGCGGCTCCCCAGTCCCGCTCTCACCTGCATCTTCTCCTTGTAGAGCCCCCGGTCGATCTGGGCCCGCAGCCCCCACACGGCCGGGCCCTTGCACCGGTTGAGCACTTTGTAGTGCACCCCCGAGAGGTCGCAGATCCGGCCGCACAAGCCATCCAGGGCGTCCACCTCCCTCATGAGATGCCCCTTTCCAATGCCACCGAAGGAGGGGTTGCAGGACATCTCGCCTGCACGAAGGACACAGGGAGACGCTTCACCACCGCCGCCCGAAGCACCCGCAAGGTCCCCGGCTTCGCGCCGCTCGCCCCGCCAGGGAGCCCCAGGTCACCGCACAGCGCCCAAGGACGCCCGCGGGGACACCCGGGGGCCAGGCCCCGGCAGCGCAGGGGGCCAGAGCCGCCCCACCGGGCAACAGCTGAGACTGCCGGGGGAGGCGCCCGGCTCCACAGCGACGGGCAGCGGGGGCCTCCCCGCGTCCCCCAGCCCAGCCCAGCCC
>VXAA01006102.1:260109-278827 GCA_013399115.1 Anseranas semipalmata
CGGCGGCGGGGTCCGTGCGGCTGCGGGATGTGCTGTCGCAGCTCAGCCTGGGCCGGCAGGACGTGTCGGAGGCGTCGGCGCCGGTGAACCAGATCGTCTCGCACCTGATCCAGGCCATCCGGGGCAGGGACGGCAGCTTCAGCTCCATCAGGAGGCTGGGCGCCGGCAGCTACTACGAGCACGTCAAGGTGGGTGCGGGGCTGCGGCTGGGTGCCGAGCCGCAAGCAGGGGGCGGCGGGGCTGAGCCCGAGCCGCGGCCCCGGCCGCAGGTTGGCTCTCCCCGACGGGAAAACCCGCGAGGCGCTGCGCCGCTTGTTAGCTTAGAGTTCCCTCGATAGCTCAGAGTTTCACTTCGGCGATGCTTTTCAGAAAGTAGCACCTTTTTTTTCCGGTTCTTGCCCTATCGGTCTCCATGCGTGGGGACAACTTTCTAAACCAGTTTCAGGCTTAGCAACACAGTTTTTTCCTCACAGCTGATTCCTGTGTGCAAAAGGGAGACTGAGATCAGAATTCATCTGTTACTTCGAGCAGTTTAAGAATCGTAAAACTCTCTAAAAACTCAGTAAGTTGAAAAGCTGGGAAAGGGAGTGGTATCAGTAAATTGCTGTTCTCCACTTGAATGCACAGCAATCTTGTAATACAAATCCTCCAGAAATAAGCTCGTATTTCACTCCAGACAGGAAAATACACCAAGGCATTTGTAGGTAAAACCTCAGGTGGGGTAAAAGCCTCAAGAGAATAAAACCTAAGTTGCACATTTAATACTGTGTTCTTGTACTTTGCAGATATCTGAACCAAATGAGTTTGATATCATGCTTGTAATGCCTGTCACAAGACTTCAGCTAGATGAGTGTGATGACACTGGAGCGTATTATTATTTAACATTCAAAAGAAATCCAAAAGAAAAGTACTTGAATAGGTTTTTAGATGAAGATGGAAAACTATCAGCCTCTAAAATGCTTCTAGCACTAAGAGAAATTATTAAAGAAGAAGTAAAAAACATTAAAAGTAAGTACTGAGTGAACAAGTTTCACACAGGAATGCTAAAAATGCAATTATATTCCACATATGCATTACCTTGTTGTTAATAAGTATTATTCCCTCCCAGTCAATTGTCTCTTTGTGGCAACATAGCTGGAAATGAAGCCCCTTCTGCCCCTGCTATCTCAAGTTTGCTCTTGTTGTAAGAATCACCACAAATACACCAGAGCTGGCTGTATTATGTGATTAACTTATTGCTCCATTATGCAATCCTCTTTCCATGTGAAAACAACGCATATTAAGGTTTCTGTCCCATGTTTAGTACTGCCTACAAGACCTATGCATTCTGAACCTCTCTGCCCTATATGAAGAACTATTTGCTGAACTGGTAGCAAAAGGAATTAAATTACCTCAGTCAGATAATGCATTACCTAATATTATTTCATAACTATGTATACAAAGTATCCCCTTTTAGGGTGCTCTTTTTCTCAGAAGCCTTCTGCCATATTGTGGCCAAATCTCTTCAGTCTAAATGTTTCCCATAGCAAAACAGTTCATTAGAAAGCATTACTATGTCTACAAAATACATCTCAAATAGAGTCAAAAACACTTTAAACAAAACCAAAACCAAAACCAAAAACACGTGAATGCTTCAGTTCAAGAAAAGTTTTCCTTATTTTGTAAATGGAGGCCTCAGCTGGCCTCCTTAATGTTTTAAAAATCTATATGCATTTCACATATCCTATAGGATAAAGTACCTGAGACTCTTGACTGATTTTAAATTCCTGTTCAGTAAACACCTTGTCTTCAAAAAATGTTTCTTCTAATATGAAAAAAAGATTAATTTATTTTTTTTGTTACTAGATGTGGAAGTAACTGTGAAAAGGCAAAAGGCTGGAAGCCCTGCAATAACTCTACAGATCAAAACGTCTTCAGCAGAAATATCAGTGGACATCATCTTGGCTCTGGAAGTTCAGCAGAGCTGGCCTCCCAGCACACAGGATGGCCTCAACATTGAACGGTGGCTAGGAAGAAAAGTCAGGAGAGAGCTCAGAAATAAACCAATTTATTTAGTAGCCAAGCAAAACAAAAAAGAAGAGGTTCTAAGAGGTACTTTTAATACAGCTAATAAGCCTAAGCTGAGAAATATCTTCTCTACAACTTGATCACTTATAAATGCCATAAAAAGGCTATACAGATTCTGTTCAGTATTCTGCCATCAAGGTACAGACCTTTAATGTATCCTGGAGATAGCCAGGTCATCTTTGATAACCCTCTTTAAAACGTTAGGTTTGCGACACTGCTTGTCCTGTGCTGAAATCTAAAGACAGAACTGCTCTGCAGACTGTATAGTAACCACTCCTAACAGCATTATACTAAATCTATTAAATCAAACACATGAATATGTAGGTATCTTCCCTGTGCTAGTGCTGTACTTAACAGCAACATCCACTCCTTTATAAGAAAAAAATAAAGGAGATTTCAAAAAAGACAGAGAACATCTCTGTAAATGGCACTTACAAGTTCCATACCTCTGCAGGAAGTAATCTGTTTACTTTTCCATCAAGATACATTATTTCTCATTGAACTCTAGTATGGCTGCAACATGACTTTTTTTTTTTTTTCCAGAGGACTGTTACACCAAACCTACATTAGTTTGCAGAAACATCCCAACTTGTCATTGTATTATGAGAACTGGTGGTTTCAGCAAAAATAGTTCAGGCAACTTGGTATTGTTTTAGTTAGGATACCTATTTTAACAATGCCAAATAATTCATTTCCTGTGTTACTGGGCTCTCTCTCCCATTGAAAATTAAATGCAAACAGTAATCAAACCAAACAGGGAGGGAAACGGCATAACTTATGTGAGGAAGACAAAAATGATTGTTGGTGTCTTAAAAATAGGGGGCTGAGCTGTATTAATCATTGCTTTCAGAAACATTACCAGAAGAACAAAAAGAAATGCTTTTAAACAGTTACTGGAGACAAGCTCACAAATGGATTACTTGCACTTAGAAATTTAAACCAATCATCAGGATTTGTTTACTCAAAACCAAAATGGTTAAGCAGTAAGGCTAATAGTACAGAACAGAAATTGAGAGGTAGTAGCTTTCTGTAAGTAGTGCAATTATTCCCAGAATCATGTTCAACAAATGCAGGAAAGTTCAGAATGAAGCTTAATTTAAAAAACTGAAACCAAACATCCTTCAGAATATAATGAAAGCATCCAGACAATTAGCTATGGCCTAAATTAATAACATTACAATTTTATTTGGATGGAGTGGCTGGGGAATTGAGAAGGAATTACCTAATTCTAGTAATTGCTGAATTAATCATGATTTTTTTTAAGTGCAAAGAAATTGCTGATATTTTAAATTCAGTCAGTTTTAAACATCTTTTTTTTTTTTTTTCTAGTTACAGACACCAATATTTACTGCTATGTAATCATTTAACAATCTTGTGCTCAACTTTAGGAAACACTTGGCGACTCTCTTTCTCGCATATTGAAAAGGCCATGATGAACAACCATGGCAACATAAAGACATGCTGTGAAACCGATGGAGCAAAGTGTTGTAGGTTGGTATTTCATATGAATATTTCACTTCAAGCTAGTTTGAGCCATAATATTGTCCAGCACTGTTTCAGTTTAACATTTAAGAATTTGGTCTAGGAATTATTCATAACAGGAAGAATAAGGCTTTTAAGTATTAGTTCTTGCATCACTGTTCTAGAGTAGTACAAGCTTGCATGTACTTGCTGAACGTCTGACTTGCATTTACTCAGAGATGGAAACAAATCACACTGCAGATTTATGTTCCAAATTTGCCTTTCAAAGCAAACAGATGTGACTTGCCAAGTAATCTTTCCCAAAGTCAGTCCTATTTAGAAAAATTAGCTCAAAAGTCTGATGACTCAGCTTTCCGAGCTTTGTAAGCGAATTACAGTTCATGGCAAGGCAATTTATTAAATGATGGTGGGAAAAGAACTGCTGAATGGGATCAGGATCAATAAATGTGATTTTTCACTCTAATGAAAACTGATTCCCACATTTCTTCGAAGAGAAAAACAAAACCGCATCAGGTACAGATCCTACTTTATGGCAAAACCACTTCTTAGTATACTTGATTTTATCCTGTACAGAATCAAGAAAGTCACAAGTGAACTAATACATAATTCTTTATCTTTGCTTTATGAGTAGTATCAGACATGCTATGTCCTTGCCTAGCAATGAATTGAACCTCTTCACCTCATGGAGTACCACAGGAAGGCAGTGGTACTGCCTTCAGTGTCAATCCAAGTCCAAAATGTAGCTTTAATCTTCAGCAGTGCTCCAAGTTCATGTTATATTGGTAGCAGCATCTGCAGCAAGGAGACTGTACCATGCAAGCACAGTGCTGACCAACACTTCGTATTTCTGCATTGTTGTGGCAACCAGTGAAAGTGGTTCATGCACCAAAACTATTTTTTACAATGGAAATCTTTCATTGCTAGAATCCGACTTCACACACAGTACTGAGGCACCAGAACAGGTTGCCCAGAGAAGCTGTGGATGCCCCATCCCTGGAGGTGTTCAAGGCCAGGTTGGATGGGGCTTTGGGCAACCCGATCTAGTGGGTGGCATCCCTGCCTGTGGTAGGGGGTTGGAACTAGGTGGTCTTTAAGGTCCCTTCCAACCCAAGCCAATCGGTGATTCTATGATCATTCTATGATTCTATAACTTCTAGGATTATCTACCTTATTGCTGCACTTATTTTCAGATTTTATTCAAAATATTATTGAAAACATATTGCTTTCATGAATAATGTGTATTTAAATAGCTAAAATACATGTTTAGAACTGACTGACTATGTAGAAGGTATCTAAATAACTCTTATTTATTTAACAGGAAAGATTGTCTCAAACTTCTGAAGTATCTTCTAGAGAAACTTAAAATGAAACATGCAAAAAAATTGGAAAAATTTTGCTCGTATCATGTCAAAACGGCCTTTTTCCACTCGTGTGTCATTTGGCCAAATGACACAGACTGGCAGTACGAAAACCTGGAACATTGTTTTCAGAAATATCTGGGATATTTTTTGCGTTGTCTGGAAGATACTCAGCTGCCACACTTTTTTATTCCCCGATACAACTTGCTCAGCCTGGATGATAAAGCAAGCAGTGATTTCCTTTCAAGAGAAATAAACTATCAATTGAACAACAGATTCCCAATATTTCAGCAGGTGTATTAAAAAGTTATTTACAATAACTACCCGAAAGCAAATCATGTAGATTTGCATATTTTAAAACATAAGTTTAGCACGTTAAATTACTTCTCCGTAGTTTGATATTATGGAAAAACAAAAATCAAGAACACTGACAAAATTGCATATTTCAGTTACACTGTTCAGCCATAACCTTTAAAAGAAACAGGATGTTTGAATTAATATTTGGTGGGAACAGTTACGAAGGTAACCTCACTATAATGACTGAATAAAATGACTGCTAAACACAGACAGGAGAAAACGCTTGCCAGCGTGAAAACTCAGCCTGCAAACTGGGCCTTTGGCCTAGTAGCTTAGCCTGGGAACCAAGGACGTCCCTGAAGTGTGGCTGAATACCTCACCCATCATCCTGAAGACAACATTGATATACCTATATATACATTACATGTATTCGCACAGATATATGTAATGTATATGTATGCAAACATATGTATATGCACGTAATGTGTATATATTAGATATATCCTACAAGAAAGATACTGAGTTGCTTGAGAAGAGCAACGAAGCTGGTGAAGGGACTGAGAGACAAGACTGATGAGGACTGGCTGAGTCCATTGTTCTCAACAACTACCTGAAAGGAGGTTGCAGCAAGGAGGGTGTCCGTCTCTTTTCTCAGGTGGGGCCTGTTCTCTTCAATGTCTTTATAAATGATCTGGAAGCAGGACTCGAATGCACACTGAGTTTCCTGACAATACTAAACTAGGAGGAGCTGTTGACTCCCTCGAGGGTGGAGAGGCCTTGCAGAGAGATCTTGACAGACTAGAGGGCTGGGCAATCACCAACCACATGAAGTTTAACAAGAGCAAGTGCTGGATTCTGCACCTGGGATGTGGCAACCCTGGATACAGACTTGGGGATGAGAGGCTGGAGAGCAACCCCATGGAAAGGACTCTGGGGATTCTGATTGATGGCAAGTTGAATATGAGTCAGCAGTGTGTCCTGGCAGCCCGAAGGGCCAGTTGTACCCTGGGGTGCATCAGGCACAGCACTGCTAGCCGGTCGAGGGAAGGGATTGTCCTGCTCTGCACTGGTGCAGCCCCACCTCAAGTACTGTGTGCAGTTTTGGGCACCACAATGTAAGGACAAAAAACTGTTAGAGATTGTCCAAAGGAGGGCTACAAAGATGGTGCAGGGTCTAGAGGGCAAGATGCATGAGGAGTGGCTGTCACTTGGTTTGTTCAGCCCAGAGAAGAGGAGACTGAGGGGAGGCCTCATGGCGGCCTGCAGCTTCCTCACGAGGGGAGCGGAGGGGCAGGCACTGATCTCTGCTCTCTGGTGACAGCGACAGGATCCGAGGGAACAGCATGGAGCTGTGACAGGGGAGGGTCAGGCTGGGTGTTAGGAAAAGGTTCTTCACTGAGAGGGTGACTGGGTGCTGGAACAAGCTCCCCAGTGGTCACAGCACAGAGCCTGCCAGAGTTCAAGAAGCATTCGAACAGTGCTCTCAGAGCCATGGTCTGATTTTTGGGTGGTCCTGTGTGGAGCCAGGGATTGGACTCGATGATCCTTATAGGTCCCTTCCAACTCAGGATATTCCAGAATTCTGTGCTTGTAGATGATGAGTGATACGACACAAGTTTCAAGTTGCACTGAGTCAGGTTTAGGTTAGACATTAGGAAGAATTTCTTCATGGAGAGGGTAGTCAAGCATTGGAACCAGCTGCCCAGGTTAGTGGTGGGGTCCCTATCTCCAGGGGTATTTAAGAAACATGCAGACATGGGAGTAACGGGCATGATTTAGCGATAGGACTCAGGAGGAGAGTTGAACTTGATGATCCTGAAGGTCATTTCCAACCTAGATTATTCTGTTATGCAAATAATCTATCATAAGTATGGTATTAATAAATATTATTTGCTGTTATAGTACTGATGGTTGTAGTCAGTATTTTCATTGTCAGAAAATTGATGGTTTTTGAGCCTATAATTATCACCATATCACTTCTGCTGCTGTATTACTGATTTTCCTACCTCAAATTGCCTTTCTACTTCTAATTGCTGCTACTGTTAATTAGTACTACAGCCTTAGTATTTGTTACATATATATATACACACACACACTTGTGGTGTGGTAGTAACTCCAATATATATAGATACATATATGGATAAAAGCTATTCTCCTTATTAATCATACTATTCTTGCTATTGGTGATTTGTGTTCATTTATAATAAACAAGAATCTTTAATAAACAAAGACTCCCCCATCCTCGTGCATTACAGAAGCCTTCGAGCTCACTATTGCAATCTCTGTATACCTGCTGGCCAGGTAGTTTCCCCCACTTCCCTTTTTTGGATTGCAACAATATTTATCTTCCCTATCCAAACACAGATGTCACCTGCGACCTATCTTCAAATTATACTAAGAATATATATGAGAATTTGTAACAGTCAATTTCACAGGTGTAATTTTTATGATTTCAAAGATAAAGGCACCAATGACAGGATAAAGTGAAAAATGACAATTTTATTTAAAATGAAAATCCACTGCAGAATCTCCAGAACACACTCCTGCTTTCAAAAGAAAAAAAAAAAAAAAAAGAGAAGCAGAATTGTAAGAGTCACTGAAATTACTCTGACATAAAACTATACTTCTCCAGGTCAAGTGGGTGGATGAAGAGCCTTGCAGAGGGCAATCACCAGCAACAGTGAGCACAAAGAGAACACAATATCAAAATCATATTACATTCCTGAAGTAACCCATCTTTCCAAGTCTTCAGGATTACTTTGGAAATTAGCCTTTTCACTGGACTTTGGAAGGGAAGCAATCATTATCCAACACAAAAGTTACTGTGCCAATGAACATCTGTGTTGGGATCCTAGTAGAAAGAAATGTACCTTTTCAATCCATTATCAAGGAGGAAGGAGTCTTCCTGTAAAAGGTTTTCAAATCCAAAATGGAGCCCAAATCTGACATTCTCAGAGTTGGACAGAATTCAGCTCATTTTTTCTTATGTTGAGTATGTTAGTAAAAAAAAAAAAAAAAAAAAAAAGGACTGTGACATTTCCTATTACTAAAATTGTGCAGATGATAAATACACAGCATTTTAGAACTGCTTTGCAATATATATATAAATATAAAAATTTAAAGGGCCAAGGGAAATCCATATTTTTACCTTACTTTTAGAAGGCAAAATACCTACAGGCTTAAATAAAGCCCAGATTTCATCTCAGTTACAAATAAAGAAGAGGGAAGGGCACAACTTTCACAGAATAACCTTACTAAAACATTCTCATCTCACTAGATTCCATTTATTAATTTTCCATTTACTCATATGACATGAGTAAACACAAGTTCAGACCAAATGTCATTTGTGTGGGAACAGCCCCTTCCATTATAACTTCCAAAGAGTGAAAACATACCCCATTACCATTAACAGTACATAAGACAGAACCTGACATCCAAGTGTAAAATATGAATCAACTTTATCCGAAAGAAAGGTGACCTGTAAAGGTATTTTTTCCTAAGATGCTCTTTATGACTTTGTTAACATCACTCCAGTAAACTGTGTGTTTCTTCCTTACGCTAGATTATTACCTCTGTGAGTACAAACATAGAAGCTGCTTTTTTCAGTTAGCCATGAATACATACTTCTTGTTACGCCCTCCTCCATTAGGAGGAAATGCAGAGTTATCTCAAAAAAAGCTTGTCTTAACAAAAATGACTTTCAATGTTAGCTCTGAAGTAAAATATTTGCTTCAGCAAACATCAGTTACTGCAATAGAGCACTTTTCAAATACCTAAGTTATCCTCAGAAATACTTTTGCGTGCCCCTGCAGATGTAGCATATCCATGTGAAAGTACAGTATTTTGAAGTCAGACTGACAAACATTGCTTACATTCACTAATCCAGTTCTCTGAAAATAAAAGGAAAAAAAATTAGATTCCTATGTTAGTACTGCATACAATTCAAAAAACCTAAACCCACAATATTTGATTTCAACCAGTATACAATAGCTTTAGAAGTTACACATATCACACGTGAAATAATTATAACATTAACTTTCCTGAGGTTGAAGTCAAAATAGTATCAAAGCACAAAACTAGATTTGTTTCTATATAAAGCTAATCCCATTTTTCTTTTTAAGGCATTTTTAAAACACTTTTCATTTAAATGGGACAAATATAGAAAATAATCAATTGAGAAGAACTTCTAAATTCAAGTGCACAGATGCTAAACGCTAACACTAACCATAATCACTTACTTTGCTTCACTACCATCAATAGATTACAGTTATTTTGGGGGCTTTCTCTGAGGTCTTCGCATATCCCTTTCCATTTCTTTTCCAATTTGAAATGTTTTGTATCTTTCTGCCATTGAAATAAGCTCCTCAGGAACTACCTGGTAAGAAAGCATCACAAGAACAAGCTTAGTTTTAAGTAATTCTAAACTTTTAGACTTTACAAATATGTAACTTATTTGTGTGTTCCCAAACTAGATTTTGTTATTCATCTGGCTCCTGCTGCTTTTTTAGCTATGCTTTTCTGTAGAGATGCATAGTTAAGAAGAAATCCATTACATGAGAATATACTAAAATATACTGAAAAATAATCAGCACTGTGTGCTTGGATTTTCAAGATGCCAGTATCATCATATCTGATGGCAACATATAGCCAGCTAATTAAATCATTTCTATTTTAGATAAAAATGCATCTTTCAGCAATGATTAACAGCTGAAAAAAGTTTCCCGTGCCATTAAAATACCCCAGTGCCATTAAAATACCCCATCGGGGTTGGACCCGATGATCTCTGGAGGTCCCTTCCAACCCCTACAATTCTGTGAATCTGTAAAATACGATACCATGCTATATGTATTGCAAATCATCCTTTTACAATGGGGTTACAGCACTGGTGGACCAGGGAAGAGCAACGGACATCCACCTGGACTTGGGCAAAGCATTTGACACTGTCGTGCACGATATCCTTGTCTCTGAATTGGAGAGACCTGGATTTGATGGATGGACCACTTGGTGGGTAAGGAATTGGATGGATGGTTGCACTCAACGGCTTGATGTCCAAGTGGAGATCAGTAACAAGTGGTGTTCCTTAGGGGCTGGCACTGGTACCAGCGCTGTTTAACTTCTTTGTCAGTGATAGGGACAGTGGGATTGAGTGCACCCTCAGCAAGTTTGCTGATGACACCAGGCTGTGTGGTGCAGTCAACATGCTGAAGGGAAGGGATGGCACCCAGAGGGACCTTGACAAGCTTGAAAGGTGGTCCCATGTGAACCTCAAGAAGTTCAACACAGCCAAGGGCAAGGTTCTGCACATGGGCCAGGGCAATCCCAAACACAAATACAGGCTGGGTAGAGAATAGACTGAGAGCAGCCCTGAGGAGAAGGACTTGGGGGTGTTGGCTGATGAGAAGCTCAACGTGAGCCAGCAATGTGTGCTTGCAGCCCAGAAAGCCAACCGTATCCTGGGCTGCATCAAGAGAAGCGTGGCCAGCAGGTTGAGGGAGGTGACTGTCCCCCTCTATTCTGCTCTCATGAGACCCCACCTGAAGTCCTGCGTTCAGCTCTCAGGCCCCCAGCATAAGAAGGGCAAGAGGCAACGGGCACAAACTGAAATACAGGAAGTTCCGACTGAACATGAGAAAACACTTCTTTACTGTGAGGGTGACAGAGCACTGGAACAGGTTGCCCAGAGAGGCTGTGGAGTCTCCTTCTCTGGAGATATTCAAAACCCGCCTCGATACAATCCTGTGCAACGTGCTCTAGGTGACCCTGCTTGGCAGGGGGGTTGGACTAGATGATCTCCAGAGGTCCCTTCCAACCTCAACCATTCTGTGATTCTGTGACCTGTTGGAACAAGCCCAGAGGAAGGCCACGAATATAATCAAAGGGCTGGAGCACCTCTCGTATGAAGACAGGCTGAGGGAGTTGAGGTTGTTCAGCCTGGAGAAGAGAAGGCTCCGGGGAGACCTTACAGAAGCCTTCCAGTACCTAAAGGGGGCCTACAAGAAAGCAGGAGAGGGACTCTTTATCAGGAACTGTAGTGATAGAACAAGGGGTAATGGTTTTAAACTAAAAAAGGGTAGGTTTAGACTAGACATTAGGAAGAAATTCTTTAATATGAGGCACTGGAACAGGTTGCCCAGAGAGGCTGTGGATGCCCCATCCCTGGAGTTGTTCAAGGCCTGGTTGGATGAGGCCTTGGCAACCTGGTCTAGTGGGTGGCATCCCTGCCCATGGCACAGGGGTTGGAACCAGATGATCTTTAAGATCCCTTCCAACCCAAGCCATTCTGTGATCCTATGAAGGAGATTGATAATAAATTTCCTTTGGAAGTTTTTAAGTAACAGAGTTTGTCTTCAACGGCTCTTAAAGAAAGTGCTGCCATGGGACAGATTCTAATATGGATAAAATAAAAGTTAAAAAACAATAAAAGAAGGTCAGTTCTCCCATCAGCATCTCCCTTGTGTATTTTCTAGAGATAAAAACCTGCAGATTTAAGAACTTATTAGGTGACAACGTAGGGCTTCAAGTTTGAGTAAATGTCCACAGTAATAACCAAATGCACTCTCTTGGTCCTAGATAAATGCAATTTAATTTGTATTCATCAATGTTAATGAATCCCCCACCCCCAAACTTGAAGTTGCTATTAATCGGGCAAAATACCGTTTCTTGTTATAGCAGGAAACAGCAACATGGTTTCTCAGGCATGGTAGCAATAAAAAAATATTTACTTTTAAAAGAAGTCACATTCTACTCCTACTTCTCATACTATTTACAAACATCTGCAAGAACGACAGCTTGGAATAGTATGGGCAGATACCACAACTGCCAAATATGAGAAGCTGATAAATGGTTGAGCTTCTTCTGGTATTTATACTGTCAAACAAGAACACTGGTTCACTTCTCAAACACGTGTCCAAAAGTGAAATACAAATGAAATAAAATACTAAGGAATAAAAAATCCTATTATCCTGCAGACTTTTATGTGTACATATGCTAGTTACTTTTTCTTTGGGTGTGGAAGGCTGTTATTAAGTTTCCTGGCTCTTTTCTGGGAAATATCTGTAAGGTAAAATCCAGGACAGAGATTTAAGTATCCATTTTTTCCTCAAGACACTACAGATGCTCACCAAGAAAAGCGTAACTAGGCTATCGCCATGAATTGTTTCAGGTGGTAACCCAGAACCAATATAAATCTTACTCAGTAAGATTTTTTTCTTACTTGGTTTGCTCTTTCCAGAATATCAATCAGCTCAGATGCAACCTTCCAATCTTTCTTAGTGACAAGTGTTATTGCCTCCCCACTACGTCTAGACAAAGAACAAAATAAATGTTGAACTTCAAAACAAGAGACATCTATGCTGCTAGGTTTTTTCCTACTGATATACAGTAATAAATTCAACTACAGGCAGTATTTATGAACTTCTAGGTAAAACTGGCTAGAGTATTTACTATGCACACGACAAAGTAACTTCATAAAGGTCAGCATATAGCAACTTAGCTAAAATGGATCAAAGGCACAACTAATTTAGGTATTATAGACAATAAATCTAGCAGAAAGACAACATATCTAAGAATGAAGAGACATGCATTAATATCTTAATTACAATATGCACATACAAGTACAGATACACACGGAAAAGAATCACATCTGTGCCTGGGAAAGCAGCATTTGAAAGTCCTAATGCCTACCTATACCACCACGATAGGCTGAAAACTGATTTTAAGTGTGGTCCCCCCTCAATGGGCTGCCTAGGAAACTAAACAACTCAGCAGCTCGTGAGACACAGACAAGGACAATGATTTCAGAATACCTATACAGAAGGTGTTTTGACCTGTAAGTCTTCCCCACAGTTAAACCAGCTTTCAAGCATCTTTCATTCCCAACCACATAAATGAAACAACAGAAAACAGGAGAACTTATTTGCCTTAAATTTAGCTGAACAGATTTCACAATGTAAAGCATACTTTGGTATATTCTGGAAGCTTCACTCCCCCATTCTACATCACTTGTAGTTCTAGAATTTGGGAAGAGAAACACCTATGCAATGCATAAAATATTGACATCAATCAATACATAACAATTTTCTTGCAAACGCTTACCCTGCTCTTCCAGTACGACCCACTCTATGAACATATTCTTCAATATTGCGAGGGAAGTCATAGTTAAAAACATGAGTAATATCATGCACATCAAGGCCACGGGATGCTAAGTCGGTAGCTACCAGGATTCTGACTTTGCCTAAAGTACAGCAGAAGGAGAATGTGATTTTATGGAATATACAGAAAACACGCTCTAGTCTATTGGTTTCTTAGTGTCTAATACACCTATTCTCAACACAAAGGAAATATATACTTGTTGCACCTCACATTGTGAGGTTTCAATACTAGGTGGTAAGCAAGCACCCAGAATGTGAAATAGAAATAACAGTGAAGTGGCAAGTAGAACAACAAGGTGCAGGAAAACCAAAAAATATGCCAAACTGGTATTACAAAAATAAAATCATGAAAAGAACATAAGCCTCAATAACTATTTGTTCATCTGGCATCCTTATCATACTACTATTCTTAGTTTTATTAGCATCTGATCACAATCCCAAGTATAATCCTACTAGCATAATCTAGAGAACTGAGAGCACTGTCAATTGACAAATTTACAGTTCTTTAGGCTAGCACAATATTGACTTTTCCACAGAGATTTCAAAAATAAGCCTTAAATTATTTAGCTCCTAGTCATTCCAAATTTCACTGAAGAGCAATCGCTTTTTGCTTGCTGTTTTTTTTCTTGTGTGTTTGTCAGATTAACAAAGTAAACACATGTCATTCAGAGCTCTAGTCTTTTCATTTCTATGGTAGTGAAGAGACACTGCACAATAGAAAAGGTTCTGCACATGACAAACTTTAGAAGTACTAGTTTGTTTAGCCCAAGTTTAGGTACAAACCTACCTTTCTTGAAGTCATCTAATGCCTGTTCTCGATCACACTGCTCTCTGTTACCATGAAGAGACTGTACTGGAATTCCCTGGAGACCAAAGTCACTTGCTAAGTCATCAGCACTAAGATGAAATAGAACAATGGTTCTTTTAAAAGCATGCAGCATCTAGACTGATAACAGAAAGATAACAATGTGCCAACAACACCTAAATGTGTAAGACAGTGCAAAGCCCTACCTAGGTCAGGTGATACTTATTATAAAACAGTATGGAAACAAGCACAGAAAATTCCCAACAACGGTTTTTATTCCCTTATATCCTTTTATTTCAAGCCCTTCTCTTTCTTATCAGAAGAGGCCTTTGATGGAAACACTGAATCTCGAAAGCAAAGACAGACACCTATGCAGCAAAAAAGTCTCAACCAGGAGATCACTCAACTACTCTGGTAGGGAAGATGTCACCAGGTATGATGTGCCTTATATGTACAAAGACAGACTTGAAGTATAAAAAAAGTTCACTCTGTAGCTACTGCAAGGAAGAGCTTTCCCATTTTACACAGACATAAATACACCATGATTGCAATGCATACAAGTATTCACTTGAGTTTTTCAATTGCTAAAATGCAGTACTTCAGCACTTATACTCTTCTTGTTATCAGATCAGCTAATCCTCTCCCATAAAGGATGTCTTAACAAGCTAAGATTTCCTTACAAAATTTTTCCTTGTTCATCAGTAACATACCTCAGGAACAGTGCTTCTGACTTTACAAAAGAAGCCTCAGTTCACCACTACAGTTCTAGTCAGGAGCCTGAAGCCCTTCTAGACATCTGTCACAGTTTACCTATGTGCTTAACAGCTAGAACAGCAAAGCTTATCACCTGGAAGCAAGAGTCAGAAGCTGCTCACACTGAACGCGCAAGAGAATTTTCAGGTAAAAACTTAGATCTATTCAGAGGAAAACCTTCCACAAAACCCCTTGAAGGTAGCTCCTGTTGGGCCTGGAACTTCAAGATAAACAAAACCAACCAATCACTGATGGGCAAGAGTTGTTTTAAGTGAAATACTATTCCCGAGAAAAAGCATTTTGGCTTTAAGTTCTGCTCCACATCTACAGCAAAAGCTTTCTTAAGGAACTAAAAAAGAAGATTACATGCATCATACAGCAAAATTAGTTTCAGCTCTTCAAGAAACTAGAGGGTGCCAAACTACGAAGTTTTATCTCACTTCATTGTATCAAAAGAGGAAACCAAGAGAAAGGGATTTTTGTATCATTTGTCAGAAAGGTATGGTACAATGACACTCCCCGCAAACAAGTCTTGTCTGCGCCAGCTGCGTATACAAGTAAACAGCAAATTGTATTAACATGTCACTAAGAACCTTAACAGCTACTTCAAATTTAGATTTCCCATCATGACTATTGATATTAAAAAGGGTATGACCTACTAGTCAAACAGTCAGGTGGAAAAATAATAAATAACAATAAATAATAAATAGTAACAATAATAAATGTTACCAGCACACTATTGACAAGAGCTGCTACACTTGGTAATTATTATCTGAACTAAGAATACCTCTGGTAAGAAAAAAATGAATAGATGTAATACTGGGAATTGATTACATACGCAAGTTTCTTTCCCACAAAAATGATGACCTTATCTTTTGGCTTCATAGAGTCAATGAAGTGTTGCATGAAAGCTCTCTTTTCTTCCTCGGCAATAACAATAACTCTCTGTTCTACTGTATTTACTGCCTGTTAAATATCAAAAAGGATGTTACTCAGAAACAGATTTGAATAACACTTTTTGTTTATTCCCGTAATATTATAAAACTAGCAATATGCCACCACAAAAAACTATTTAAAAACTAGAATGTGCATCAGTTGGAGTTCAAATGATGCAGATTTATTTGTTGTTTCCTTGTTGCCTTAGGAGAGTAATAAAGTTTCTCTAAGCAGTTTATCAAATCATGTATTTGCAGAGATTCAGAAGGTACAGATCAGCAGACTAGTGAGGTGAAATAAGTATTCCTAATATCAGTGAAGAGCAGATAGTAGTTTAATTACTTTAAAAATATTAATAATATGAGTATATCTTATGTCAATCCAGAGCAACTCAGAACTGCGATCTTGAAATCGAGAAGATTCTAAAGAAAGTTCTGTCAACAACTTGCAATGATCAGTTCTGTCCAATTCTTCCAAAATCAGATTTTTAATAAAAGCTTTACTCCATTATATTTGAAGGTTACCACAGAATGCCTGAGGTATGCTACATGCAAGGGAATGGCATGAAGCAGCATCAGGGGAGTTTCAAATTAGGTATTAGGAAATAAGACGGTGGTTGGGTACTTGAACAGGCTCCCCAGGGAAGCGGTCATGGCACCAAGCCTGCCAGAGTTCAAGAACCGTTTGGACAATGCTCTCAGACATGTGGTCTGACTTCTGGGTGGTCCTGTGTGGAGCCAGGAGCTGGACTCAATGAACCTTGTGGGTCCCTTCCAACACAGGATATTCTATAATTCTATTTAAGTAGCATAAAGGTCTAGACATTCTTGTGGCACTGCATCATAATCTTGTGACAAGAGCTGAATAATCAATCAGGTAAATAGAAAGATTCTCTTTCCACATGGGAACCCTTCCCCACTCCGCCCCTTCAGAAGTCACCTCTTCAGTTGAACAAAGCTCCTATGAAAGAGATTAATGCATTAGACAAGAACTGCAACAGCTGTTATCAAAGACAGAGGATTGTAATCTGACAGATGAGTAATGCCCTTTGACAAAAGCATAGCTCCCAACAGAACAGGTGAAAAGTACATTTTCCCCTTACTTCTATCTAAAAGCGTAAGGATATTAAGTTTCTCCATTCCCTATGACTAAAAAAAAAGTGGAACTGAAGAAAAGTCATAATTTAAAAACCAAAGCAATCTGTTCCAGGATGTAGGAGATTCTGGAAAAACTAACATTTCTGTAAATTCTGCTACTGCTTAAGTCAACTACATGTAGCTGCGCAAGCATACGAGTACATCTATACATTAAAAATTTTGGACTTCAAAGACAGTTCTTACTGTAACATATATATTTCTGCCCTAGACAAGTGGCCTCCAGCAGTTCAGTACAGAGCTTCTACTCTCTTTGAAAAAGCAGTTAAAAGACAGATCCGGATAAGGATCTGTACATATGAAAAGGAAGACCTTGACGAAAAAGTGAGGAACGAGAACTTGCTGAACAGAAGAGAAGGCTGCAAAAACAAGGGTTCAGGCAAAAAATACAAGGCACTGAGAAGTACAATTTTCAAGTGCAACAAGTATTTGACTTACCCTTGTCACTTGTAACTTCTACTGAACATACAGGACTTCAAGATCTTGTTACAGAAACAAGTTTTTTTTTTTAAGGTTCTTTCTAAACTTTTAATGAAGCTTTAAAAGAATAATATGATTTTTTTTTTTTTAAGATTGATTTTAAGGCTATATGTATTTACTTACATACAGTTACAAGTAAAAATTTTCCTTGTTTAACTACTGGTTCTTCAAAACAGAAAAACAAAAACTTACTGCTAAGTCAGGAGTGCCAACGTATACAATCATAGGATTTTTCAAATAGGATTTTGCTAGGCGACGAACACCATCAGGCCAAGTAGCACTAAATGGGAAGAGGAATACAAACATGAAAATACAGTGCAAAATCTTCTCCAACTTGTTAATTACTCTTTTCTTATACGCCAGTGAAATATTTGAGTATACAGTAACAGCAGTGAGCTCTTGTAACACTTAGAAGTTATTTTAAGATGTTATGGGTAAACAGCACTCCTGCTTGCAAGGTAACTTTCCAGATTAAAAGTATGGGTAACAGTTATATAGCCTTTCTAACGAAGCCAGAAGTGAGTTTAGTAGTTCAACGATTTCTAATATGCAAGCTTCTAGACTGTTTTCATCTCTGAAACAGTAGCTTCAATCCACAATACCCATGATAACAGCGTTCCGAGGCCACCTTCCTTTTTGGAAAGAACACAGTTGCTGTAAAATAGCAGAAAAGGAGGAAGAAATGTAGATCAAATTGTCAAAAGATTCATTAGCACCAACTAGACAATTAGAAAAAAAAAACTGATATCATTCTCTTGGTAGAGAGATGCATAGAAGTTTTACTAAAACTGACTTTTTTTTTTTTTCCTAAAGTTAACCTGTTCAATAACCTTAAGTTTAAAGTGGTCAAGTATTGAGCACTACTATATTTACATACCTTGTCATAACAGTTTGTCTGTCAGGCCGCACATCTATTAGGATCTTCATTATCTGAGGTTCAAATCCCATATCCAACATTTTGTCAGCCTCATCTAAAACCTGCTTAGAACAAGGTGTTTGGGTCTAGTTCCTTAGACAATAGTTTCAGCAAGACATTTCATAGCAGATCATTTTAATGGTAACTATTATAATTTCAGAATCTACTCTGTATTTTATTGCAAAACCTGTTCAACTTGCTTTATCTCTTCAATTTTCTTTAAGCCTTTCCATTTCATTTGCAGGCAGGACAAGAATAATCTGTATCATCTTTAAGAACACTTAAAGCCAACGAAGAAGAAAGAGCTACACTTTTTTTTT